>JAOWBN010000017.1:22797-40786 GCA_028565015.1 Pinguicula moranensis | reverse complement strand
ACAATAGCTTAATCATAATAGAAGCGCTGCATCAATTGAAGAAACACTACAAAAGGCATCAAAAACCTTAGGGTCTTAGTGTCTTGCAAATTTTCCACATGACTCATATGGATATATTTAGGTAACCGTGTGCCCGGAGAGATACTGAATTGCGAGATACAATCTCTCAAACAGATATTCACGGACCCTAATTATACCTTAGCACACATAAAACCGCAAAAAACTGCAAAAAATAACCAGTAAGTATTTCACCTACAACCGTAGAGAACTTTGAGAACAATATCGCTTATTTGTTTCTTTGTTATGCAGCATACACATAAAACCGCAGATGCCAGAATTACCTTCAAATCATCATCTTGAGTGAATGTTTTTAAAAAAGCAGCCAGAGAGTCAACATTCCTTCGCGAAGGGTCGCTCAGGCTTGGTCTGAACTTCTTATCATGAAATTTCAAAAACTCTTTCCATTGACCTTTACTCCCTTCCATCTTCTTCTTCTGGGCCAGCTTCACCATTACCACTAGTACCTAATAACATCCGTTAACCAATAAGCGAAACCATAAAGCGTCTTGACTCTTAAAAGGTTACCATTCTGAAAATCAGAAGAGAAGAAAAAACCCAGCTTCGTTGAACAAATACCCAAGTGAGGAGCATTGAGCTAATGCTCAACTTCTCTCGGGTAAACGAATGAGCTCAATTGCATATAGCACAGGCAACAACATCATTTACTTCTAGTTCTAACCACAACAGTAAATCAACGTCTAAGGAGAAACGCATGATTGTTGCAGGTGGATGAAAAAGTAGAAAAATTACCTCTTTTTTCGCTGAGCTTACCAACTCGTCCATGGTGAAGCTTGCCAGTGATCACTCAATCGGAAAAATTGGGTTTAGAGGGTTTACGCATGAGAGAGAATGACCAACTACAGAAATCCGACGGGCGACGACCATAAAGCTCGAATTGGAGGGAGCTCAAGCCTCATGTTACATAACTTCGCTTCGAAATCCCGTAATCTGTTTATAGCGAAAGCCAAAAACCCTAGACATCGACATTGACATCGAATTCAGCCGCCAGTATACTGGGGTTGGCCAAGAAATGACCCCGGGCTAAAGCCCGGGCTCGCCTACAAGTAGTTCCGCCCTTGCCTGCAGATCCAGCAACTACAAGCAGCTGAGTTACCACCAGGTGACTCAGCTGCCTTGAAGACCACTTCATCAACACCTGCATCAGCCTCTGTTGGCACTTCCACAACCACAAATGACAAAGAGCAGCTCTTGGAATCTGATAGAGCCACCGAATAACAAGGATTAGACGCACAAATCAAGACCTAAAGTTATCACTTATCAAATAGTAGTGTAGCTATATATATGTAGCAAACTTGACAACATTCAACATCAATTCGTCGCTCCAGCTCAACAAAATCGACGCCCTTTTTGAATCAGAGAAAACCAAAACGCGCGCCTGTTTTGCTTACCTTACGATTGTCACAAAATATGGGAGAAATGTTTTGAGATTTAAAACTCTCGTATGTTTCTTTGAACTTGATTACAATGATTTTAAAGGCATAGAGTCCCTATTCTAAGTGGAGATCATGTGGGAAGTTGATAAGGGAAGAATCCCTAGATTTAGAGATTCTTCCTTATAGTTTATCCCATGATCTCCATAATCTTTTCTAACACTCCTATTCAACTTGAATTGATATTCTTAAATTCTCAACTTGCATAACGTATTTGCGAATACGAGACTTGGGACTGCCTTGGTTAATATAACAGCAAGCTGATCCTCTGATCGAACGAATGGTAGGCTAATAACATTTTCTCCCAACCTGTCTTTAATAAAATGTCGATCAACTTAAACATGTTTGGTTCGATCATGTTGGACTGGATTCTCGAAAATGTTGATTGCAACCTTATTGTCACATCTTAGTGGACATGGATCAGGTATGGGTTGTCCAATGTTCAACATTAATTTTCGAAGCTAGAGTAGTTCGTTAGTCCTCTAGCAATTCCTCGAAACTCAGCCACAACACTAGACAGACAATGTCCACCATTAATTTTCATAGCATTTGTGAAGCGTCCAAACTATGCCCTTGGTGACTGTTTTAGGCCATAGAGTGCCATTTTAAGACGACAGACTTGTTTTGTGTTGTGTGAGAATCCTATAGGTGATTCTATGTATACTTCCTCCTGTAGATCTCCATGGAGAAAAGCGTTCTTCACATCGAAATGATAAAGAGGCCAATCTAAGTTAGTTGCAACAGACAATAATACACGAACGGTATCCAGTTTGGCTACTGGAGAAAAAGTCTCAAAATAGTCAATCCCATAGGTCTGAGTATATCCTTTGGCCACCAGCCTTGCTTTATATCTCTCAATTCCTCCACCTGACCGATGTTTGACAGTCAACACCCACCAAAAACCAACTGCTTTCTTTCCTCTAGGTAGATCACAGTTCTCCTAGGCGCCATTCTTCATCAGTGCATCCATCTCAGTTTCCATTGCGTTTCGCCATTCAGCATGTTGTAGTGCTTCCTCGACTATTTTTGGCAGCTGTACAAAATATAAAGCAGTTGCATATGCTTGTGCTGAAATGCTGAGGTATTGATCCTTGACCATATTAGCCATAGGGTACTTGGATTTCCGGGGCATATGATCCGGCTCATATATTGTAACTGGTACCCCCCTCGTACTTCTGTGAGGTAGTATATAATGCGGCTTCTCAACTTGATTACTTGATTCCGTCATGTCCCTATTAGAAACAGTAGAAGGCATAATAGTAGAACTTCGATCAGAATCAGAAGCACGTACCTCAGGTATATCAGGAAGGGAGGGCTCTGATGTGGCAGCTGGCGTAGGGCACTGTACTATAGAGGAACCATGAGTAACTTCTTTTGGAACTGACCGGTCTAGGAGCCAATCCAATGTCTCGGATGAAGTAATGGTCTCTTCCTATTCGAGGGACTGGCTGGTATAAAAGTATTCAGTCTCAAGAAAGTCGCAGTCCATCGTAGTATAGAGCTGGCATGTAACAGGGTCAAAACATCTATAGCCTTTCTGATTAACTCCGTTGCCAACGAAAACACACTCAGCACAAGGGTCAAGCTTAGTGTGATCATCTTTATGAACATGGACGAAAACTAAGCATCCAAATATGCGTGGGTGAAGAGTGAAGTTGGGAGGAACCGAAACAAGAGCAGACAACGTCTGTAAGGGAGTTTTCAAATTTAGGATCTTAGTAGGCAGACGATTCAACGAGTAACAAGTTGTGGCAACAGCTTCGGGCCAATAGGATGTGGGTACTCACGAATCAAATAATAGGGCTTGTGTGACTTCGAGCAGTATACGATTTTTCCGCTCAGCAACCCCATTTTGTTGTGAAGTGTGTGGACACGTGGTTTGATGAATTATGCCATGAGTCCGGAGAAAATCCTAAGAGGAATGGCCAATATACTCACCCCCGTTATCTGAATGGAGAGTTCTAACTGTCACCTGGAACTGAGTTTGAACCATAGTGACAAAATCCATAAATTTGAATGGTACCTTGGATTTATGTTTCAAATTTTTTTATCTATGTCATCTGAGTACAGTCATCAATAAATAGAACAAAATATCAAATTCCAAAAGAACCAGAGTTAGGGGCCGGACCCCACACATTAGAATGAATCAAATCAAAAGGTCTAGCAGCTCTAGTATTATTCAACGAATAACTATGACGGTGACTTTTAGCTAACACACAAGTCTCACACGTAATATTATCAAACGCTTTAGAAAACTGAGGAAACAAAAGGCGGAGGTAACCATTGGATGGATGTCCCAGACGTCAGTGCCATAACCAAGCCTGCCTATCAATTGAACCATGAGCCAACATACTGGTACACGTACGAGCCACATCATCAACAAAGTACAGTCTCCATCGCTCAGTGCCACACCCAATAATCTCCCATGTCCTAATATCCTGTAAGAGATAGAAATTGGGATACATTATAGCACAACAATTAAGTTCCTTGGAGACATGACTGATGGATAACAGCTTGCATGATAAAGATGGCACAAATAAGCAATTATGTAGTTTAAGCTTAGAAGTAATTGTAATAGATCCTGCACTAGTAACTGGGGCAACCCCTCCATTAGCAGTCTGAATACAGGTCCGTCGTGGAGAGGAAGGATGACAGATATTTGTTGGGTCGTTAGTCATCGTATTTATTTCTCTGCAATCAACCTAGGGACTGGAGTAGATCGCACGGTGGGTTGCGGAGTCATATTAGCCATGGGACCATTCTGCAAATAACAAGAAGGATCGGGTGCTATATGACAAGAAAAGAACTAGCGGGACTTGACTGCAAAATCGCGAGTCTGCCTGGAGCAAAATGCAGAATCGTGAAAGTCCATGCATCGGATTGTAATTCCCGCAGACTCCACGGACTGAGATGAAATGTTTTGGGGCCAGACTGTAATATCCGAAACTCCAGAGGGGCAATCTGAAATGTCAGAAATATCATAGGGGCCAGATAGACTTTTCACTGAGAGTAACCTACTACCTTCCAAGATGTGCGATGGGTCGTGCGCCATGGAGCAACTGGGAACCATGATGGACCCAAAACCATAGGAGCCGCTGTCGTCGCCGTCGGTGACCTCATCGTTGCCTACAGAGACCACAACATATCCACTTTTCTTCCCTATTTTTCATGGATCTGGCCAAGTCGCAGGATACCCAATACGCTTATAACAGCCTTTACGATTGTGGCCGGCTAGCTAGCAAACCTTGCACCATAATTGGGATTTATCACTCCATTCAGGGTATCCTATGCATTTGTAACAGCCTTCACGGTTGTGGCCGGCGTGTTGGCAATCTTCACACCAAAGACAGGATTTATTCATGGAGTCGCTGATGCAAGGTAGCGGCACTAGCTTGTAAGACCACTTGTAAGATCTCCGAAAGCTATACTATGTGTCATGATGCAAAATTCGTGCTGAAGCATAAACATAAGTGTGTGTTAAGCATAAATAACAAACATTTCATAGATCTTTTGACCAAGGATCTTTGCTAATTACATAACTTGATGGTACAAGGGAGAAAGAATTTTATACCTCTTGTAGAATCAACAATTCATGCAAGAAAGGTCCTTCCGTTGAGGTGTTCAAATGCCCACCCTCTAGAGTAGTCCACACCACCACTTCCCTTGAAGTTTATACACCCAAAGTGTATAACTTATATGTTGATAAATTAGTGCTAGCTCCAACCTTTAAGCCTTATAAAATAGAAGAAAACTTGTTCGAGTTTTTGCCCAAAAATTCCAAGTCTTTCTCATGTAGAGAATGCAACAAGGATATGGAACTTCTCAACAATTTTTCAAAGGACTTAAAGCTCGACCAACTCCATATCTTTGTGATAAGATTAAGGTATTTATATAGATGGTCATAAGTAAAAAATGTCAACACATGTTGTAGCTAAAAAATAACATATTGGGTCGCAACGGAAATGGCCTCTTTGTATAATTAAAAGGGTAAGGCCGCGCAGATCTGACCCCTCAGACCCCAACTTAGTTGGAAATATACTGGGTACGTTATGGATAAACTAAATAAAATATCTTATATAATTTATATATATAACTTTATAATTTATAAACTATATATAAGTGTAAGTCCTACATATATATTGTTAGTTTTTTTGGGTTAAAATTGGTACTTTAATAGAAAATATATATTGTTAACTAATAATTTATAAACTTATGAAAAAAAAGGAGATGCAGAGACTTGAATTTAATCATAGATGAACCAATATTTAAAGTATATAAACCTAAAAATTATGAACTCTCTCTCTATAATCCTAAAAACAAAGGCTAAAACCTATAATTATATATATTTATATAAAATTATACAAAATTAGATTGTTAGTTCATTATTTATATATTTAATATTATAGATAATGAACTATATATATAATCAAAAACCCTAAATCCTATAACTATATATATTATAAACTTATAATCCTAAACTTATAAACTTATAACCCTAAACCTAACAGTGGTGCGGTGAGCGTGGATGTGGAGGTTCTGGCCCCTAATTGTGCAGGTGCGCCGGTGGTCCCTGTTTTTAGGGAGGAATCCTCGATTTAAGGTCCCTGAATGGACGATAGTCTAGGGGAGTAATTCCCGATTTTCGATTTGAGGGGGGCATCGGTGGTCCATTGTTCTAAGGGAGAATGTTGAGAACATTTGTCCCATATGGATTGTAAATGGAGAATTTGATGGGTTTAAATATAAGGACACCACATTATTTGGTATGATGCCTTTTGGGGGTGAAATCCCAAGAGCAAAACCGTGAGGGCTCCGGCCGAGAGCGGACAATATTATACCAATGTGTGGTGTCGGGTAGGGACCAGACCACAAATCCTAACATGTGGGACAATTGTTTTCAAGGTGGAGATTGTTGAAAGTGAATTCACCCATGTAACCTCAACTTATTCATGTGTTATTACAATGCTGCCTTTATTTGGAATGAATAAATCTAGATTGTTCAAATGTTTAATCTGTGGTTGTGATTTGTTTCAGAAACATATAATTCTGTACGTTGATTTTATGTTAATCGAGCGACTAAGCTTGTTGATCCGTGCAACAAAACCATTTAAATCTGACTCTTGATTTCATGTGTTATCCAACGATTATAATCGATGGCTTCTTCGAGAAGCTGAATGTAAACGATCTCACGAATCTGAACCGTTCACTTTTCTAACATGATCTAACGGTTGAAAGGAGTGCAGATATCGGTGTCATCGGAGCCATACATTCAAAAGTAAAATAGATGGTCGAGATTGATACTTATGAACTACATGATCTTGTCCATTGATCTAAGTTAAACCGATGGATCGGATGCCTTTATGACCAAGCAATATAAAGGCTCTTCAAAAGGTTTCTTGGTGATTTCGAGTGATTTGTGGAGTTGTAAACAATTCGATTATACTTCAAAAGAGTTAAATAGAAACTACGAGAGCATCCTTTCCGGAGCTCAACGTGGACTAACCGAAATCTAAGGATCTGGCGAACCACAGGCCTTAACCCAAATCTTCTTTAATTTTTCATTCAATTTCTTACAGTTTTTCATACAATTTTTGCTAACAGTATTATCTTGCTTACCATACGCAGAAGTAAACAAATCCGATGAAAAACCTAACAGTGGTGCGGTAAGGGTGGTGAGAATATTGAGAACAATTGTCCCACATGGATTTTGAATGGAGAATTTGATGGGTTTAAATATAGGGATACCACATTTTTTGGTTTGAGGCATTTGGGGGGTAAATCCCAAGAGCAAAACCATGAGGGCTCCGGCCCAGAGCGGACAATATCATACCAATGTGTGGTATTGGATAGGGACCAGACCACAAATTCTAACAGTTGTGCGGTGATGGTAGAACAGCTGAAAGTTCGGGTCGGATTTGTGAACTTCTGTGATTTTCTTTTGAAGATCTAAATAGGGAGTTAACCCTGTTCAAACATTCTAGCGCAAGCTAGGATCGGTAATCTTTTCTCGACTCTCATTATTTTTTTACTTAGTCTATTTTAGTGGCTTGCCGCCAATAGGCTTGGGATCTGAAATAATTTACTGCTTTCTTACGTGTCTAGTTGCGCAGTTTAAAAGGGACTGCTGTGTGTGCCATATCTGAGATTAATATTTGTGTGCTGTGTGTTCTTTCTTATTTTCAGAGTTGTGCAAATTACTTAATTTGTGTGAAAATTATACAGTGATAATCAAATAGAATCTTATTAGGCCTAGAATATGACTACTAGAGTAGAAGTGTCAATCTTCGATGGGAATGGTGACTTTAGTGCATGGTCTAGGCGAATGAAAGCTGTTTTATCTCACAACAAAGTGCACTATGCTCTTAAAGAGGATACTAGTCTATGGCCTGAAGATGCTAAAAAGAAAATTGCAGAAATTAAAGAAGAAGCTTACAATCTAATTATACTTAACTTGTCTGATTCAGTTCTTAGGAAGATGGATGTAGATGATGATCCAATTGCACTCTGGAAAAAAACTAAATTCACTATATGCCTCAAAAACAACAACTAGCTTAATCAAGATAAAAGGTTCATTGTTCGAATTAGGATGGGTTCTACCAGAACTGTTGATGAAAACTTGGATGAATTTTTTAAGCTATCTCAAACCTTAAAAGCAGGATCATGAATTAGATGATGATAGTTTAGCAATGATCCTATTAAATTCAGTGACAGATGATTTTCTCAAAGTAAAAAATGTGTTTCAATATGCTGAAACAATACCTAAACTTGAAACTATAATGACAGGTTTAAAAACTAGAGAGTCTGAATTAAGAAATAATAGGAGTTCTTCTAGTGTTTTATTTTGAAATGGAAAATCTGAACTGAATAATAAAAATACAAATAGAGAGTTTGGAAAAAGAGAAAATAATTGGAACATAAGTGATAAACAACATAATGCAAATAACCAAAGTAAAATTAATGTAGCTACTTGGCATATAAATGAAGAAGGAGAAATATATTGTAGATACTGTAAAGAAGTTGGACATATAATTTCAGAATGTTTACAATTAAAAAGGAAGAAAAAAAGATTAGCAGAGTCTAATGTTGCAACGCAAACTCGAAAATCTGAAGAGAGTGATAGTGAAGTGCTATATGTTTCCTCATGTGTTTCTGAAGCATCGACAGTGTCTGATAAGGCACTATGTGATGAGTGGGTTTTAGACTCAGGGTGTACATTTCATATGTGTCCTCACTAGATACATCAAAAAGGGGTATTGTTTATATGGGAAATCATAATACATGTATTGTAGAAGGATCTGGAGCTATAAAACTAAATTTGTTAGGTAATAAAGAGGTTAAATTGACTAATGTAAGATTTGTCCCTGATTTAAAAAGGAACTTAATTTCACCAGGGTCTTTAGAAGAAACGGGCTGTTCCTTTTATGGAGCAAATGGAATTCTAACTGTTTTCAGGTTTAACAAACCTATTTTGTCTGCAACTAGAAGAAATAAAATTTATTTTTTAGAAGAAAAATTTGCGGAGCACATAAATAACTGTGGAGTAGTAGCTGATTTATCTGAAAACTCAAGGTCGTGGCACTTATGGTTAGGTCATATAAGCATGAAAGGCTGGAAAACTTTACACTCTTTAGATCACTAGGTAAACAAGGAATAACTTATTTAAACTTTTGTGAAGCATGCATACTTGGAAAACAACATAGAATTAAGTTTCCAAAAGGAAGACATTTATTTAAGTCCATATTAGAATATGTGCATGCTAATTTATGGGGGCCTGAGTCTGTACCTACACATGGGGTTGCCAAATATTTTTTTGTCTCTAGTGGATGATTATAGTAGGAATGTATGGGTGTTCTATTACATACCAAAGATGAGGCATTTATAAAATTTAAAGAATGAAAAATATTAATTGAAAATCAAACTGAAAAAACAATTAAATATCTGAGGACTGATAATGGACTTGAATTCTGCAATTATGCTTTTGATTCTTTGTGTTCTGAAAGTGGCATAACAAGACATATGACTATTAGATTTACACCTCAGCAGAATAGTGTAGCTGAAAGAATGAATATGACTTTACTTGAACGTATTAGGTGCTTATTAGTCACTTCGGGTTTGAAAAAATCTTTCTGGGGAGAGGCACTGAGCACGGGTGCCTATCTAATCAATAAGAGTCCCTCATCTGCCTGAGACTCCAAATATCCAGAACTTGTTTGGTCCGGAAGAGACCAGAATCTGGTTTATTTAAGGGTAAATGGGTGTGCAGCTTTTGCTCACACTAAGTCTGATAAATTAGACCCTCGATCCCTTAAATGTATTTTCCTTGGGCATCAAGACGGCACAAAAGGCTATAGGTTGTGGGATAGAAGTGTACCTGGTGTAAAATAATTGTTAGTAGGGATGTTGTGTTCAATGAATCTGATTTTCCTTGCTTGCCTAAAACTTCTGCTGATACATCAATTGAAGTAGAGCCTCGGGAGACTCCTATGCATGTGGAGTTGATTAGAACCCCATTTGATGTACCTGAAGAAATTCAGGTCTCTTCAGAATCTGATCAGCCTCAAACTGATCATTCCCAACCCTCCATCTTGTACAGTCTTGCCCAAAATAAGGGTGTTAGGAATAGAAAAATTCCTGCTAAATATGTAAATTTTGCTGAATTCATTGATTATGCATTTGCTGTTGGTGATAATTTGATGGTCTTTGAACCTGAAAATTATGATTCTGCAATAACTTGTGAAGATTCTGAAAAATGGAAATTTGCCATGTTAGAAGAAATGAGTTCTCTTGAAAAAAATCAAACTTGAACTTTAGTAACTAGGCCTAAAAATCAGAAAGTTATAGGATGTAAGTGGATTTGTAAGGTTAAACAAGGATTATTAACTTCTGATCAATATATGTTTAAGCCTCGGTTGGTAGCTAAGGGTTTTGCACAAAAGGAGAAAATAGATTATACAATTTTCCCCCCATTGTAAAATACAAAACCGTCAGATTAATGCTCTCATATGTGGTGTGCTTAAATCTTGAACTTGAGCAACTAGATGTCAAAACTACTTTTTTAAATGGGGAACTAGAAGAAGAAATTTTTATGGAACAACCCTTAGGTTTTGTAGATCCAACACACCCTGAATCTGTTTGTTTACTGAAAAGGCCATTATATGGGTTAAAACAGGATCCTAGACAATGATATAGGAGATTTGATGCTTTTATGACAAAATTAGGATTTATAAAAAGTAGCTGTGATTCATGCCTTTATTTCTTCCATTCTGGATTTTATTCCATTTTCTTGTTACTTTATGTAGATGACATGCTTCTAATAAGTAGTTCAAAATCTAAAATTGGAAAATTAAAAGATGCTTTAAATTCTGAATTTGAAATTAAGGACTTAGGGGAAGCCTAAAAGATCCTAAGTATGGAAATTGTGAGAAATAGAGAATTAGGAACTTTAAAGTTGTATCGGTCTACATACTTGAAAAAAATGGTAAAAACGTTTCTATTAGAAAAAAACTATGTTTCAGTACTATTAGCTGCTCATTTTAAACTATCAACACAACAGTGCCCTAATAATCAAATTAACATTGAAGAAATGGAAAAAATACCCTATGCAAATTTATTAGGCTCTTTGATATATGCTATGGTGAGCACTAGGCCAGATATTGCTTTTGCTGTCTCATTCCTAAGTAGGTTTATGTGTAATCCTAGTTTAGAACATTGGAATGATTTAAAATGAACTGTTAGATATATTATAAATACATTTGATTTAGGCTTACATTTTAAGAAGAGAAATTCTGAAATGAACATATGTGGATATGTAGATAGTGATTTTGCTGGAGACTTAGATTCCAGAAAATCAACTTCTAGCTACTATTTTAATTTTTGTGAAAATTGTGTTAGTTGGAAGTCATAACTCTAACCGGTAGTAGATAAAGCTACTACCGAAGCAGAATATATTGCCTTAGCTGATGCATTTAAAGAAGCACTGTTGTTAAATGGATTTACTAGAAATAGGAATATCTAATTCAAATGTCATTATTAAGTGTGATAATCAATCTGCCATTTTTCTAAGTAAGAATCCAATCTTGCATGAAAGAACTAAATATATTGATATAAAATATCATTTTATTAGAGATGTGTTAGCTGAAAATAAAATTAAAATTGTTAAAGTGTCTATTGAACATAATGCAGCTGATTGTGGTACTAAGGTTTTATCCCAAGAAAAATTTCAAACTTGTCTGAAATTACTTGGGATGGAATGGAATGAAATTTAATTTTTTTTCTTTGTGAGCTAAGAAAGAAAGGCATCTCTTGAAGCAATAGGGTTATCTAGTTGAAGTTACCTTTAGGGAACTTCAAAGTGGAGATTGTTGAAAGTGAATTTACCTATGTAACCTTAACTTATTCATGTGTTATTACAATGCTGCCCTTATTTGAAATGAATAAATGTGGACTGTTCAAATGTTTAATCCGTGGTTGTGATTTGTCTCAGAAACTTATAATTTTGTACGTTGATTTTATGTTAATCGAGTGGCTGAGATTGTTGATCCGTGCAACAAAACCATTTAAATCTGGACTCTTGATTTCATGTGTTATCCAACGGTTATAGTCGATGGCTTCTTCGAGAAGTTGAATGTAAACGGTCTCACGAATCTGAACCATTCACTTTTCTGACATGATCTAACGGTTGAAATGGAGTGCAGATGTCAGTGTCATCCGAACCATACATTCAAAAGGAAAATAGATGGTCGAGATTGATACTTATGAACTACATGATCTTGTCCATTGATCTAAGTTAATCCGACGGACACGATGCCTTTATGACCAAGCAATATAAAGGCTCTTCAACAGGTCGACGTGTACAACTGACATCAATCTTTCTCTCTCAAACTCGAATTCTCTAAAATTCCCTCGACCTACCTCTAGTCAACTGTTGGTTTTCTACTGCTTTTCGATACAGGTCAACTATTTTGGCTTAATCTTGGTGCTAAGTAATAGATAATCACTTTGTGTTCGGTGGATCTCATTTGTTGCTGTGAAAAACTTCTAGATCTGTTTTTTCTTGATGTTTTTGAGTGGTTTGTGGAGTTGTAAACAATTCGATTATACTTCAAAAGAGTGAAATAGAAGCTACGAGAGCATCCTTTCCGGAGCTCAACGTGGACTAACCTAAATCTCAGGATCCGGCGAACTACGAGCCTTAACCCGAATCTTCTTTAATTTTTCATTCAATTTCTTACCGTTTTTCATACAATTTTTGCTAACAGTATTGTCTTGCTTACCCTACGCAAAAGTAAACAAATCCGACGAAAAACCCAACACAACGTCTAAAACATGCATATATATTTAAATGAGCAAATTTACTTGGGGAAAATATTATCCTTGTCTCCTCTTGCCAGATTGATGTATAAATTAACAATCTTCGAATACGGAGAAATAATTCAGGTGAGTTTTTGTAGTTGTGTGTTACATCTTCTTAGCCGATGCAAAATACAGAGCAAGAGTTTTGTTACCCCAAAAGTGAAACAGCAGAAAACGTATCAAAAAAGAAAGCAATAAATTAAGCTAACAGTTCCATCAGAGAGATACCAGTCTCATATCTGAGACAGAATATAATCAAGTCCAAATAATAAGGGCGAAAAGCAGCCTGAGATAGCTACTAATGACCTAGTTTTGAATATGAAATTGTTACAAAATTAACATTTCTGGATGAGAGCAAACTGCAAATTTCATAGAGATGAAAAGAGAAGGTTCAGTGTACCTGCTTTAACAACTGTTTTGGCCCACAAGTTGTAACAAAAAATACTTTAGCATGCCAGCAAATCTGTCAACCTAGAAGTTAACAGCATATCAGCAAACATTATATCAAATCCATAACAAGTTGAGTGATCAAAAATCTGGATTGACCATACCAATCCTAACAAACTAAAAAACCAAACAAATGCACCTCAGTAAAAATTTCAAACAAAAGGTCACCAAAAGGTGCAAAATAATCACTGACATTCTCCTAAGAGTGGAAAATTCGAGTTCTCTCCTGCCTCTCCTGGACGGGTCTTATTAGACATCTCAGCTTCAAGAATTTTATTGAGACTTTCATCCAACAGGTAAATGCTGTCTGTCATTCAGTAAAAAGTTCATATAGACGCCCTTCTCCTCCTACTTTGCAATCTGTTGCAGCAAACAGCAAAATCCCAATAGACAGAGCTATAAGAACAGTAACTTGAAGAGTCAGATCGCTTTACCCTTCTCCAAACATTACGATGGCTAGGAACATGCCATAAGTACTCAAGGAGGTCGGCAATGTTATGACGGAACAACTAAAATTAGCAAACCGTGTATAACAAAATAATAACTACTTCTACAAAACATGAACGTTGCATTGAAATGAGACAAATTACGACTAATTCTGATGTTCAGTAAATATGGTGATAAGCGACAGGCGTGTAGTAGAAAAAAAATTAACGAACTTATAAATTGTTTGTCGTGCGATATTTTCCTTCACATTGATAAGCCACCAATGCCATCAAGAACAATCACCTGAGTGTGGCAACCCGTGAATTCGATATCGACATAAAGCTTCAGCAGATTCCTAACTAGATACTCAAGGGACAATTGATGTCCTTCAAACAAAGTTTCCGTAGCCTTTGAGCCACTGCATATGCAAATAAGTTAGCTATGAAGACAGACTGAGAAGCAGGGACAAGAAAACGTATAATGCACCATCCAATAAATTTCATAAAAAAAAATACCTCCCCCTAGGCATCCAATTATTAAGGACTTCAACCATTTTCGCTCTTAAGTATGGGTTGCGGATGTATTCAGGACTGGCCATGAACATAATGATGAAGTTCATAAAATCATCCTGTCAAGACAAACAATAAATACAGTACATGCATACCATCCATAAAAGATAAAATGAGACGTTGAGCACAGATTCTTAACGCACCAGTATAACACCATCTAAAGCTCTAGGAATACGTGAAGCAAAAATAAGCAACTCCATGGTGTCCTCAACAAAATGCTCGGGCATAGCCGCAAATTCCTTTGGACATGTTGGAGGTAAAGGCATTTTGAAACCGCCTACTAGCCCAACCAGCCAAACTATCATCAGGCGGTAGTATGACAATGCACGCTGAAAAATGCCATCATCCTACAGGAAGAAATGGAATATATCGAAGCATAAAGTAATTGAGTGGACCTATTTTGGTGATAGATAAAACTGTAGGTGGTACAAAAAATTACTTCAAAAATGGAAAACAATGATACGGCAGAGTAGGCTGCGGTAGAAGACAAAAGTAACAGGTAGGACTCCAAAATAAGTAACTCCAATATAACTTTATCTTTACTTATCTCGCAAGATCGGCACGACATATTTGAAGTGTCAAAGTTGAAAGAAAAAGTCTTCATAGCAAGTTAAATAATGATTGAAATCTTAGTAGCGCAACAATCAAATCTCAAAGGACATATCAAATGGTCACTCATCATACCCTCAATATTTGAGCTTCATAACAATACTTTTCTTGCGTGTACGTGTCTATTTCTTTTTCAAGGCGAGATATATCTTGCTGCAACTGTGGAGAAGGTGCACGCTCCTGCATGGCTTTGAAAGAGGATAGTGCATCTTCACATCTAGAAATGTCCTGAAGTGAATTATGAGGCCTGAGTCAATAACTCACCCAACAGAACAACAATTTGCAATGTATATATAAATCTCAAACAAAATGAAAAAAGTAGGTATCTTTCTTGGACGAACTATCAAGGCACCACCTGAGAAAGGTGCTTGAAGTCTGAAAATGCTTTTAGCAACCCCAGGTTAAGAATCCTAGCACTCATGAAAAAGCTTTCACATATGAATGGATATTTGGCCTTTCCACTACTGATGGAAGATGCATTGCTATTTTGGAGGAGAGAGTGTTCTTTAGTCTTTTTGCTAGAAGTTGAGGCTTCTTGAGATTGTAGGAGCCAGTTTGTTCCATCACCTGCGCCGGTTGCGGCATCGGCTTTTGCATCATTAGTTCCAAACCATTCAGATACTTCTTCCGATGATGCATGTAGCGAAGTCAATCCTCTGATACAAGTTCATCACCAAAAATTTCACTATTTCGTGTAAAAAAAGGTATCATTATCACAAAAGGCATTCATCTACCTCAGCTCCAGACGGCTGCCATAAAGAACATATCTAGGATCAAGTTTGTCTCTCTTTGTCAAATTAGCGTCTAAAAATGGCTCACATAGACGAAGCATTACAGCACTGAGATTTACAAACATGCCAGAACTAGCACAGGATAATGGATCAACCTGCAACAATGTTCCACGTGAAACAAGGTTAAAGATGGAGTTCGGCATGGTTAAAGAGAGAATGAAATTCCAAAGACCAGGAGGATCAAATGAAGCCAAAAAAAAATCTGCATCAATATATATAGAGATACCTGCAAATGTGCCCTTGATGAGTTTCTTTTGATGACTTCTGCAAGGTACTCAAGAACATTTTCACGAGTGTTTGTATTCTTAAGAAGGCACTTAAGAACTTCAGCCAACCCATCATACAAGTTGTTCATAACAGTTTTGATAGTTGTAAAGGATGATAAAAGATCAGCTGGGCGGCGAGTTGAAGCCTCAGAGAAGCATTGCTGACTGGAAATAATAGGAGATACCAATCAATCAAGGCAAATGAAGTTCACTGAAATGAAATAACTCACAGAACAATGTGCAAAGCATATAAGGAATACCGAACTAAACTACCATCAAAGCAGGAATGTATCAGATGAACGAAGCCACAAAAGACATAATTTTTGTCTTTCTCAAGAAATAACTAAAATCAAATAAAAAACCATAACATCAAGAGATTAGAATAGCTCACCCAATATCAGGTTGACTCTTGAATATTTTATGATCAGGCAATG
Organism: Pinguicula moranensis; assembly: GCA_028565015.1. NCBI lineage: Eukaryota > Viridiplantae > Streptophyta > Magnoliopsida > Lamiales > Lentibulariaceae > Pinguicula > Pinguicula moranensis. The sequence goes on along the minus strand of JAOWBN010000017.1, from coordinate 24,381 downwards.
CACTGACATGAAAGAAGGGCCCCAAGATACTAGTCACCTCAATAACTCTCCCATTCAAATATACACCTTTTGGGATCCACCACGGATGATTTACCAGTGCCTTAGCTCCTACTGGATAATTTACCAAAAACAATAAAGCTCGCAATGGCTGCTGAAAATTCCCCAAAGCTGAAACCTTCACTACAGTTCCCCTTAAGTCCTCATATACCTGCTTCAAAATAGGTTCCACAGAATCGTACTCAGCATCTCTAAAAAAATCCTCTAAGAACCCTGGGGGAGCCGAAGCTCCACTAGTACTAGCTCCAAACGCATCAAGATTGCCGCCAACCCCAGAAAAAATCACGGGCAGCAATGGGGACACATTTGTTTTGTTCGTATCATGATCAGGAAACATATCTGGATTACTTAAATGAATTTTACAGTACGAAACAGCCAATTTCTTAGCTTGTCTCACCACATTCTCCATCTCTGATCTCACGTTTTTATCCTTCATTGACGCGATCTTTTTCCCTTCCTCATACGCGCGTCGATAAGAATTTAGCAAGTACTGAAACGGAGGCTCCGCGGCGGGGAAATTACCCGATAGCCGATCGATTATGATTCTCTCCATCAAGTCGCGTGACAATTTCAGTTCCTTACCGTCGCTCAATATCTCGGCCGCCGTAAGTTCCATAAACACGATTCTAGAATCATTCTCCATGGAATCCACGAGAGAAACAAGCCATATCTTCCTGAGGATAATATCCTCGATTTCCGCAGGCGTTCTGGTAGATTTTTGCGTCGCCATAGCTACAGTAAACCCTCTCTGGAATTAGGGCTTTCGTGAGAAGATCCAATTTGCAGAATGGTGAACTCGTTTATCCAGGTAAAATCACTGCAGTACACGATTACAATCAGAGAAGCTTTGGGTGAACAGATAGATAGATAGATACTATTCAGTATTATACTCATCGTTCTAGGAGACGTTCTAAAATAGACTTCATTATTTAGCAATATTGTAAAGCTATTTTATTTTGTATTAGAATGAACGCCAATAACCTAGTTACCAAGTAACCCAAAAAAATTTATTAATTATTTGGTTAATCGAACCCTAGTTGGATTATCAAAGCAAATAATAAAAAAAATTGATTATTCAATTATAATTATAAAATATTATGGTTGAAATTTTTTGATTTATTATTTCGATTATAATAAAAAACTTTTTTTAATCGTCTGTTCTCTCATTCCAATATTCTCATTGCCCATTGTTTCCTTGCGAAAAAATTATATCCCATCGGCCGTCTTTTTCTTCGTTCTATTTTTTGACCGTCTTATTGGCAATCACTACCCATCAGCATCTATTTTGATAGAATTTGAGCCTCATTCACTCCCAAAGGAAAGGAACACCATTTAGCGGCCACTTTTGAAATATTTGTTAATTTCGATTATTCAGTTCGGATATAAAATGTCATAATCGAACTTTATTCAGTTCTATTTTATCGAATAATTAAATAGTCACCCTTAATGAATAGATTGTGGTGGTTGGTCACCCTTAGACAATCCTGCCAAGAACAACCAGATCTCTTAGTATAGCATTTGCAAGAC
>JAOWBN010000017.1:0-13981 GCA_028565015.1 Pinguicula moranensis | reverse complement strand
ATCGGAGTTGCTCCTCCCACGTTCTCCTAGGTCCCCTATCCAAAGCCTTCCGTCAACCTGAATTCCTCCGACTCTCCTAACAGGTTCGTCAATATGCCTTCTGCGTACGTGTCCAAACCATCGTAGTCTTCCCTCTCGCAATTTTGTACCAATAGGTGTTATACCCAACGTGTCCCTAAAAATTCATTGGGGATCTTATTTAGTTTCGTGCACTCATACATACACCGCAACATTTTCATATCTGCCACATCAAACTTTTGCACATGCGACAACCTCATAGTCCAACACTCTGCCCCATATAAGTATATAACATGGCTGGTCGTATAATCGTCCTATAAAATTTTCTCATCAACTTACTTTGGAATTTCTTATCGCATAGTACTCCGATCGCCGATCATCATTTTAACCATCCAACCTTGATAGTTGATACGGTGGGTGACGTCGCCTTTAACCCCTCCATCATTCTTTAATTTGTACTATCGATCCCGAGTACTTGAAACTATCCTTTTGTGAAAGTACTTAATTTGCAATCATAACGTACATTCCCCTATCGTCCGGTATATCATCAAAATCGCATGCCATATATTATATCTTTGAACGACTCAAGCGTAGTCCTTTTGTCTTTAGTGCAATCCTCCAACGTTCCAACTTAACATTGACCTCCTTTTTTGTCTCTGCTACTAAGACAATATCACCTGCAAACAACATACACCATTGGATCTCATCTTGTATATCCCGGGAGAGCAAATCCATAATCACCGCAAAAAAAGAAACGGAATCAGAGCATAACCTTGGTGCAATCATGTGTTCACCGTAAAATATTCAATGTCTCCTACTGGGGTCCGCACACTAGTCTTTGATCTCTCATACATATCCCTTATAGCCCTCATATACATCCACAAAATATTTTTGGTTTCTAAGCATTCCCAAATCACTCATTTCGGTATAGAATCGTACGCCTTCTCTAAGTCTATGAAGACCCTATGGAGGCTCCGCTTATATTTTCTGTACTTTTTCATTAGCCGTCACAAAAGATGAATTGCCTCAATTGTCGAATTTTAAACAATTCTATGATCAGTAAAAACAATTTTGAGAAAAATCATACAAATACAGGCATTGGATCTATTATTATTTTTTGATAGATCGGGACCAGTATGCCACCATTCAATTCGACTATTTTGTTTCTTTTTAAATCAAAAAATTGAATTTTATACTATTTTTTTTATTAGGGGTGACAGTAACTCACTGTCCCACATACATTCTCCACTGCCATAATGGATGTTTATAAAGGTGAATGCGACTTAAAAAATATTATCTTTTATTTTTATAATTATAGAAAGATTAATATTGATGACTTGAATTTTTAGAAATACAATATATCACATTAATTTTAGCACATTAAAAATATAAACCAATTATTTTGTTGTGTTTAACACTTTTGAGCCTACTAAATCTGACATGGTAAGTATTAATATATTTTTAGTGAACTAATGCCCTGTTTTGCGCAGCCTTCTTAAAATTATAATCCAATTATAAGCACCTTTTTTCAAAAAATAATTCTTCGTTTTTTCAAAAAAAATTCTTATAATCCAATTATAAGCATAAGAGGGTCTGCGCAAAACACCTCTAAATTATTTCTCTAGAAATACAGTGAAAGAATTGGCAGATTCTAAAATTCCCCGAAGTAGGAAGATGAGCTACATTTAGATAGTGGCAAAGTAGTCTTTGTAAATAACATATTATGTATTATTATTATTTTTAATGAAAATTTAATTTAAAAAATTCTATTGGATATAAAATAATTTATTGGAACTACGTCCGTACTCAATAAGGGTATTTTCGTCTTTGTAACAGTGCTGGGAGTGGCGGTAGCAAAATTGTTGTGGGACGACCGCAAATCATGTTTACACAGAAAAACCACTCTAGACTCCAAAAGGAGATTCTCCATAGCTCTCTCTCGTTGTAATCATTGATTAGGACAAGGAGTCATTAATTTAATATTGAGGGAAAAAAGTTGGAAATTTGGCAACTAAAAGTAAAAACACACTCAGTTAAGACAGCCGAGGATCTCAATTTATGTCTCCGATGTCTGATTCATGTACAGAGATGTGTAATCTCTAGTTGTCACCAAATAATTGCAGCTGTCACGCGAAGATTGTAGAAGTTGCTGCTGGCTGCTGGCTTCGATATTTTGCTGCTCCCTGGTGTGGTGGGTGTTCGTTCATCTTTATTTACTTGCTCGTGAAGTATCTTAGTTTGTTGTTGGTTGTTGGAATCGTATTTTAAGAAAGGGTGTATTTGATTTTCGTTTTGGGAAGAGGTGCTCCCGGGTTTTTGCTGAGATCGCAGGTTTATCTTTTTATGTGTTCTTTGAGATCTGAGGGTTGATGGGTCGAAGTGATGCAAGGCAAATCTTCTCTAGGGTGGGGTAAGGTGGGGTTTGTTCGTGGTGATGGGTGTCTGTTAAGAAAGGGATGGATGAGGCCATTTCATTCTCTTCTCATTTATTGAAATTTGGAAATTTCCTGGAAAAGGTATATATCAGAGATGGTTATAGGTTGTAAGTGCAGTTGCTTGTAAATGGGAAGCCGTATGAGACTTCGAAATGACTTCTGTATGTCTTCTGAAGATGCTTTGTTCGTTTTGAGAATTGTTTCTGTTTTTGATGATAGTAGTTATACTGTTTAGGATTTTTGTTGTGCTTTCATTCGCATGAGTCTCTAGAAAACAAATATCAATGTGGTTGGTGCAGTTGATGATACATGGAATCTTTGAAAAATTGTTCTTTTATTTTCAGTAGTTCAACAACATCCATGGGATACTCTGAAGGCATTTTTCCCTGCTTAATGTAGATCATTGGTAGACCTGCCTGCTGTTGACTGGTGGTGTTGGACTAGTTTTAAACTTCATCAGAATGTGACGAAGTCCTTTGCTGCATACTGATTCTTTACACTTTATCCTTTCAGAGAGATCATAAATATGGCTGCTGAACTTGTAAATTCTGCTACAAGTGATAAACTTCTCGAAATGGACTGGGGAAAAAACATCGAGATTTGTGAACTGGTTGCCCGTGACCATAGGTAGCTAAGTCCTCTTCATATTGGTGTTAATTGTTTTGTGGTCTTCATGCACACAGCAAAGAAGATTTGCTAGCTTGTTAATTGTCCATACAATCGTTTTAGTCGTATGAGTAATGGATAGCTTCATTTACATTATAGGTCTAGGAATTTAAAATGTCTGATGAGTTCACCACTGTCGTGTTCCATTTATACAATGTTATTGCATTAAGTTATTGGAATGCCATAACAGCGATTTATTTGCCTTTTCCTCCACAATTCACATTTGACTGGCACATTGCCTTTTCCTCCACAATTCACATTTGACTGGCACAATGTGTTTGAACAGAAATCGTTCTTGATCACTTCTTTATGTGCTTGATGAAGCAGGTTTGCTAAAGATGTCGCAAAAGCGATAAAAAAACGCCTTGGGTCTAAAAATGTAAACACTCAGCTGTACGCTGTATCGGTGAGTTGCATATATTTCAAAACGTTTCTGCTTAATTCGGTCGAGTTTTACTCTCTTTTCAAAAATGCTCTCTTACATATAACCGTGGATGACCTCATTTTATTTTGTACTCCTTTGAAACAATTGGCTCAATAGTTGCTGGAGATGTTGATGAATAATATTGGGGAACCGGTACATAAGCAGGTTATAGACAAGGGAGTTCTGTCTGTGCTTGTGAAAATCGTGAAGAAAAAGGTGGGCATTCTGAACATGTGATTGCTGCTACCGCTGACTGAAAACCATCACATAATTTTGTCCTTGTTTGCAGTCAGATCATCATATTCGGGAAAAGATTTTTCTGCTGTTGGATGCTGCTCAAACATCAGTTGGTGGAGCTTCTGGAAAGTTCCCTCAATATTATTCTGCATACTATGAATTGGTGGTAAGTAATGACCATACGATGTTATTTCAAAAAAAACTGTCCGTATGATGAGTTGAAAAAATACTCCATTATAATATGCTTCCTGTCTTGTGGTTGCAACTAGTGTTTTTGTGTTACCTCTGCGGATAAGCCATCGAAAGTCTGTAAACTTTGATATCTTGGGTTGGAATTCTTGTCACAAACCCCTCGCTATCTGTACTTTAGAGAACCTTTCTTTTTCTGGTTATCTAAGATTTAATATTGATAACATGGGACACAACCTAATATTTTCTTCCAGAGTGCTGGAGTGCAATTTCCTCAAAGGCCTCAAGATATCCCTAATCCTGATTCTACATCAAACATTAACAAGAGCAATCCACCTGTCAAGGAATCTAGTGCTTCTCCACATGAAAGAAATGCACCACCATCCCAGAATCCGAGTCTTTCTGAATCGAGGTGCCATCTTTGCTGCTATGTAATTCCATTGCCTTTCTAATTGCTATTTAGTTTTCTATCACCTGCATTGTATCAAGTAGCAACTTTCTTGACAGTATTCTTCATAAAGCTGGAACGGCATTGGAGGTTTTGAGGGATGTCCTTGATACTATTGATACTCAGCATCCTGAGGTACTTAATCTTCTGCTAATGATTTTCCACTAACAAGGCATTTAAAGTTTTGGATTTGATGCCTTGCAATATTTGACTGAACATCCGTAGAGAGATTGAAGACAGTTTGGTAATGAAGAAACTCGGAACTCTTGTGCCTGTGTTTCGAATATTTCAACCACTGATGGCTTTTCACCTCATGATTGACTTCCCATTAATGGCTTTGTTTGCTTGTTTAAGTTATTTTTCACATGTACCTTGACTGAGGATCATTCCATCTTCATGTTTGTTCAAGGGAGCTAAGGATGAGTTTACTCTAGATCTTGTGGAACAGTGTTCATTTCAGAAGCAAAGAGTAATGCATCTGGCAGTTACTTCTCGGTTAGTGTTCTTCTTTCAATTTTATGTTCTATACCCGGAAAAAGTAATCTCATGGACAATAGTTCAGGATCACCTATATTTTTCTATCTTCCCCTTCCTCTCAGGGATGAGAAAATTATTTCACGAGCAGTTGAGATCAATGAGCAGCTTGATAGAGTGCTACATAGGCATGATGCTCTTCTGGCCGGTCATACAATGTCCACGTCCAACCATATTCACCGCGAAGAGGAAGAGGAAGAGGAAGAGGAAGAAGCAGAGCAATTATTTCGTCGGTATGCATGAAAGAATCACAAGTTAATACAATTTGGTTATCATGGGCCTGTTTAGATACCGGTGTATACAGAGTTCCTGAAATTTTTGCCATAACCTTTGTTGCTTTCTCTCTGGAGCAGGATACGAAAAGGAAAAGCTTGTATACGACCCGAAGATGAACCCAACCGCATGGATCGCCCGTTGGGTTTGATGGGTCCACCCGTGCCTGGAGAAATGTTCAACCGCCCATTGATACGACCCCTCACTGTGGATCGTCCACGAGAATCCATTAGACCTCCTCCACATAAAGATCCTAACCACCACGAAGCGAGTAAGCAGTTCGCTCCCGAGTCGAACCAGGATTGCAATGTGGATAAACCTGCAGTCACCATCCCACCACCACCGGCTAAACACATCGAACGCGAAAAGTTCTTCCAGGAGAATAAGGGGGATGGCTCAGCTCTTAATGGCCACATGAGAAGCCTTTCTTTGCAGAGTGGCAATATCAGTAGCTCTCGCAGTGGAAGCACTGATTTCAGCGAGTGAACGAGGTGGTATCATCGTGTGTTTCGATGTTTGTGGCGGTGCTGTAGAGGTTTGAGTCGAATGCGGCCATTGTTGCCTCGGAGTTCTGATAGATTCTTCATCTGGAGTCTCCTTCTTTGAGACTCCTAGAGAAGTTTGCAGCTTGGACATTCATGGAAATGGTGTGTATTTTCTTTCCATATTTGGTTTTGTTTGTGGTGGCATGTACTGATTGGAGACAATATAGTGTCTTTAAATTTACAAAATTTTATAAGTTTGGATTGGTTGAAAGGTAGAAAAAAATATAACAATAATTTATAAGGGTGGTTATTTGGAATTGGATCAACGTAAAATTTTATGTTCCCATATCGTATTCCTGAAATTTTGGAATTTTGAGATTCCAAAATTTTTGAATTCTCAAATTTGCCTAAAATTAAAATTTGGGATGAGAATAGACTAGTTTTGTTCTTAACAAAAATTTATTCTCGTTCTTAGATTATATTTACTTCGGGCCTTCGGGATAAAGTAATTTTTGAATTTTGAATGATCAATAAAATTGAACTATCATACTTTTTCATATATGAGGAGGTTGTGGATTCGATCTCCACTGGCCACTGGAAACACCAAGTAGGGGTTAAACTCTAGTTTTATTATTGTGGTTTGCCCAATCAGTCGTTTGCCTGATTCGCCTGAATGAGTCGGCTGGGCGAGTCCCTAAGGACTAGTAGACAAATAATCGAATACCAACGGTACTCCAAAAAAATAAAATTGAACTATGAAATCATTAACCTAACTCTTAAGCTAGTGCCTAGTCTACCCGAGTAGGGAGGTATCTGAACATTGAATACAATTTCTGCCTAAATTAAATTGGTTCGAGGAAATTCGAGAAATGCTATAGCGCACGAATGTGCACCGCACGAAACGCACGAAATAGGGATAAATGATCATTTTGCCCCTGTGTTAAATAGGACACCCCTATTTAATACAGGGGCAAAATGGTCATTACTCTGTGTTAAATAAATGACCATTTTGCCCATGTATTCGTGTTGGGTAGCGTTGGTGGGCTATAGCATTTCTCAGGAAATTCATAATCATTCATCTCTAATCACCAGGATAACATGGTATATAAATAATTAGACTGTACGGTAGAGGTTCAAGTGACCCGTAGGATAACACGCGAAACACGTGGCGAAATATCAAGGCACAAACAAAATGGCCACTGACCACTGTCAAGCAAAGACAGCTGCTTCAGCTCTGCTTATTTCAACTACAACGAGCAGAGTTCTTCCCAGCAGAATCCTCGAAAGTCTGCTACGGAAGATGAATCAGTCGATGATTATGCGCATTCAAGCTCCATCACCTTCTCTGTAACGATGTTTATTCTGTACAACTGTATTTTTTTTTTGTATTCTATTATTAGTGGTTGTTGCTTTGAGTTCTGGGATGAGTTGTTGCTCTCTCTTCTTGAAATTTTAATTGCTGATCAGTTATCATTGGGCATAGTTTTAGTTGACAATTAGCTGAATATATTTGTTCAAAAATTAGGGTTTTGTGGTTGGTGTTGGGTGCGTGGGCAAGTCGAGCACACTCAGTAGCTTGAACTTTTCCAGCGGTTATGCCCACTCTGCTTATTAGTATTTTCTGGGTTATTGAAGGGGTTGAATTATGTCTAGCATTGCATGTAACATAGAGGGTGATTGTTTTTCTGTTGGCGATGATATTGAGAACTTGCAAGATTGCAATTTAAGCTATTTAATTTGGATTATGACCACGTATATTTGGTTCAGGTCGCATGCACTGCCTATTTCTTGTTTCTTGTTATGGTCACCCTTTGCAGTCTAGTTTTTGAGGCTAAGGGGGGATAGTTTGAGAGAAGAGTAAGGTCTTGTAGAGTTTCTTTTCTTATTTCAGGTAATAAAAAATCTTGTTTGATTTTTTTTTGCAACTTGAAAAGATTACTGAGGTGGGAATTAGGCGAAGTCTTGGTCATAGATGAGGGTGGTTTTTTTTTACTTCTTCTCAATTTGCTGCATAAACAAAAAACAAAAGGTCTAATTCCGGGTACCTTTGTACAATTTTTCCTCATAGACTCCAGCCACGTGCCAAACTCTCCTCTTACGGGTCATGTCTTTGCATAAAGTTGCAATCGGGTGCTTTTCACAGTTCTTCTATATTGAAAGCACCCCTTCTTGCAAGATGCTCCTGGGGATGGTCAAAGGTGCGGTCTGTACTTACGGAGCAGCCAGTCAATCATTCTGCAATAGGTGCACTGGTCACATCTGGATCCGATGAAATTCCCTCTAGTTTACTTGTTGGTAATGAGAAGATTGGGGTTTTATTGCTCAACCTTGGAGGTCCCGAGACTCTAGATGATGTGCAGCCTTTCTTGTTCAATCTATTTGCAGATCCAGTGAGTGTTTGTTGTTGTTGTTTTGTTTTAGCAATAAATGTTTGAAAAATGATAGGATGTTTCTTCTCTTTATTTGACATTGGAAAGTAGGATATCATTCGTCTTCCCAGACTATTCCGATTTCTTCAAAAACCGCTGGCACAGTTCATATCTGTTGTTAGATCCCCAAAGAGCAAAGAAGGATACGCTTCAATTGGTGGTGGCTCTCCTCTCCGACGTATAACTGATGCGCAGGCATGATTTCTGTTGCTAAATGAACTCTCATTACCCCATAATGTCTTGCAATAAGTGAATCATTTGGGCGTGAAATAGTAGATCTGTAAAAAAATTACTCTTAATATATACATGCTTCAACTCGAGGCTATCATTTACATTGTAATGCTTATAATTTTTTATATTTTTTTACATTGTAAGAATTATTGTTAAAACATCACATTTTGTGATATGCTGCTCAGTCATTGAATTATTGTTACTTTCTGATGGAATAGTAAATGGTTAAGGAAAGATTTCATAGTACTTCCTGCATTACTTTTCATTAGCTGATGTCATTAATTCTGTAAGTGACTTGGTACTTGGGAACACAATAATGAAATCAGTGTTCTCTATTTATTTTGTTTACCTGATGCCCTTACTAAATGGGATCCTATTTTTATCTCTAGGCTGAGGAGTTAAGGAAAGCACTATATGAAAAGAATGTTCCGGCGAAGGTGTATGTTGGTATGCGCTACTGGCATCCCTTTACTGAAGAAGCAATAGAGAAGGTATTCTGACTACCACTGTGGTTTAATTAGCAATGCAGATGGTTATGCCCTGCTATATGCCCCCTAGCTTACAGCATCTGGTAATGGCACATGACTTTTGTTACGTTAATCTTATGAATGGTTTTGCTCTAGACTCTCATTACTTGTCATGGATCAATCCCTTCTGTTTATACACAACTTGGTGCATGTAGAAAATGTGACTGGTGCACATTAGTTTATTTTTTTTCCATACAAGCATGTGGTATCCTAAGTTGAATGGGTAGGGGAGAGAGCCATACAGTACACTTTTGACATTACCTAGCCCCTGAAAATACTGTTTTTTTATCATCAATCCAGTTGGTGCCAAACTCAGGAAGTAGCATATTGTAGAGTCTTACGGCAAACTGATTCTATCCTATTTATATGTTTATTTTCTGCTTCTGTCAGGTTTTTCCTCTTTCAACAGATACTCTTACCTTGTAAATCAGAATTTTATTGGTAATTGTATTAATTTGAGTAAGGAAATTTGATGAATATGAGCGAGTGAGGTTGTTTGTTGGGAATATTTGATTCGTTTAGGTCAGAGAACCATTTTTCATTTGGCTTTTCTCCGTATTTTTTTTGCTTTTGATTTATCCAGATCAAACTAGATGGAATTACAAAACTGGTTGTGCTTCCCCTCTACCCTCAGTTCTCAATCTCAACAAGTGGTTCAAGCCTTCGCCTCCTCGAGAGTATATTCAGGTACATCTGTTTGTCGGTGGAACTTTCATTCTGAACTCTGAATTAACAGTGAGTATCGTGTTTCACCGAATCTTGTTAAATGTAGGGAGGATGAATATCTAGTCAACATGCAGCACACTGTAATTCCATCCTGGTACCAGCGGGAAGGTTACATAAAAGCCATGGCAAATCTGATCGAAAAGGAGCTGCAAAAATTTGACGTACCTGATGATGTAATCACCATGTTACATAGTGCTCAAGTTGTTTCTTGGAAGTTATTTGGAGTGGGAAGTTAATATGAACACAGATAAGGGTTTGATCAAATCATAAATCCCCTTCATCTAATAGTTTCTGCTGGTTACAGGTGATGATTTTCTTTAGTGCTCATGGGGTACCTCTTGCTTATGTGGAGGAAGCTGGTGATCCGTACAAAGCTGAGATGGAGGAGTGTGTGGATTTGATCATGGAAGAACTGGAAAAGAGAAAGATAAATAATGGATATACCCTCGCATATCAGGTACTGTATCTTGCAATTCCCTTGGCCTATGAGCATGATGCACCGGGCGACTTTCCCGAATACCACCACTTACGCATCTGCTATGGAAAGCGTGCCTGGTTACAAAGATTAAATTTATACCTCCAGAACCCATTCCTTCTGTTAATGTCATTGCCCAGATTGAGAAGATTTTGCACTTCACGTTTTCTTTTTCTCTTTTCTGTTAGCCTTTTGTTTTGTTCTCTCATCGTTGATTTTCTGCTCAAAGCTATTTATGGCTGCATCTTATTTAATTGGCTATGATCTGATACAGAGTAGAGTTGGACCAGTAGAATGGTTGAAACCTTACACTGATGAGATAATAATTGAGCTCGGACGAAAAGGAGTGAAGAGTCTTTTGGCTGTCCCAATTAGGTAAACACTTCTTTGATATTTGTTTAACACCAACTTGCCCATAATGTTTGGAGCTTTGGATCATTCTGTATAATATATTTACATGTTACCTCCGAAAAAAATATATTTACATGTTTTGCATTCAATTTTTTGCCACAGCTTCGTTAGCGAACATATTGAAACATTGGAAGAAATAGATGTTGAGTACAAGGAATTGGCTCTGGAATCTGGCATACTTAGTTGGGGACGTGTTCCTGCACTTGGTTGTGAGCCTACTTTCATTTCAGATTTGGCTGACGCCGTGATTGAAAGTCTCCCATATGTTGGTGCAATGGCTGTCTCAAATCTAGAAGCTCGACAGGTAATATGGAGAAGTACGGGGAGGAGATGCAATATGCCCATATTCACTTTGAGGTTGCTGCAGCAGTATCAATATTTTGTTTTTAGTTAAAAGTACACCTGAAGTACGAAGATAGTCACTAGTTATTGAAATTCTTTAACGTCGCAATACATTTCCTTGGTAGTTTCTGCTCTCTCGTCTTTGATTTTCTTGGATTTGTGTGTTTGTCTCTATGTTGTAGGTATCTAGCGGGTTGTTTGTTGTCTGAATATTTTATCTCGATAGTTATGCTTGAATTTTATGCTATAACCTGGTATGGGGATGGAAATTTGTGTGAATAAATCACTAGAGGTAAGCAAAACTATGTCATGGCTTGAGTTCCTAGTTCTTTTTGTGCTCCCGTTTATTATGCTGTTTTTATTTCTCTCATAGTCTAAAACTTGTCTATGATGTGTCTTATGCAGTCTTTAGTTCCACTAGGCAGTGTAGAAGAGCTCCTGGCAGCATATGATTCGCAACGCAGGGAGCTACCTCCACCTGTGGTTGTTTGGCAATGGGGTTGGACCAAAAGTGCTGAAACATGGAATGGGAGAGCAGCTATGTTAGCTGTGCTTGTTCTGCTGGTACTTGAGGTGACTACTGGTGAAGGGTTTCTGCACCAGTGGGGCATACTACCGTTGTTTCGATGACAAAGATCCATATCCTTTAATTCTCACCCCTTCTTTGTACATATGCACTCTGATGCGCATATGTACATCATCTAATTTTCTCTCTTCTCCTTTTATAATTAAAGAAGTCGCTCAATTTTGAGTTAAACCAAAGAAATTAGCATTGCATCCTAGATATACAAGTTAGATTGAAAATCAAAGACCTGAATATCTCCAACCACTGAATCTCGATCTTGGTTGTAAATGCATCATAGGCTTCTGCTGCAACTTCAGGTACTGCTGAAGAGCTTCAACTACCCATGCCTTCACCAGCATTTCAGTAGTATTTAAAGGTGTTGAAAGGGAACGAAATAAGAAGGTTGGGAAGAAAATATCTATGGCAAAAATAAAAGGAATCATGTTTCGAGGACTGTATTGGCTTCAGCATCCGGGTAATGGTACATTTGCCACTGCATTCACCATTCTCTCGCTTATGCAGCTAAAGATGATGGATGAGCATTATACCTATGTCATCCCTCTGTACTTGTTCTATATAACTGTTGAAGTTTCTGCATCCATAGTACATCAGTTAAGAGAGTATAACTGTTCCTTTTGTTTTTGTTGGCTGTCCCCATCTTATATGTAAAGTCTTTTGTTAGAGCTGTTTTTTCTTCCCTTTAATCACCTTGCATATTGCTATGTTTCCATGTCGGACAGAATTACATGGTCATTCCAACGCTAGATTTGTCTGCTCAAAACACCTGATTCACAACTTATAGCAACGAAATACTTTAACTAATTGAGATAAAAGTCCCCACTTGCATGAACTTCTTTCACTTGCTTTTCATACTCATCTTCATCTTCTTCTTCTTCTTCGAATTGTTCGTGATCCTCTTCTCCTCCCCACCCAAAACCGGGTACATTCCTGGATGAGGTTGGTGGTTTTCTTGCCTCAATAACTATGTTCATAATCTCATCTGTGCTCTGAAGTGAATAGCATGGATTTTCATTCTTGTAGTAGCCTGCTTGATTTGATTCTGCAAGCTCCTTTGGCCAGTTCTTCAGGAACCAGGGATGGCTCTTTATCTCCTTTATAGTGATTCTCTGTGCATCACATTGTGTTAAATGGATTGTTTATTTCCCTAGCCATGGAATTGTTATATGTTATATGTGCCTCGGGAAACCGTACCTTGGTTGGATTGGCCACGAATATACGTGCAAGTAGATGCCTGCAGTCTTGAGATATGTGAACATACTCTGGAATTTTGTACTGAGCAGCCATTATTTTCTGCAAGAGTGGATCAGTGGTTTCATTTTCATGTGTTTGGGTCATAAGGACAAAAAGACATTTGTAGGATATTGTAATGCACGCAGACAGAAAAAAACGCTCTGTGCGTTTGTGAGTGTGTTTCTATACAGTCACATGTGCATGTAGGGAGAAACACAGGACAATAGTTTTCCAGGCAGTATTTAGTATTAGAATTCATAGAATCACAATAGGTGCCAAAATCCCCCCTGATCACAGTGCCATGAGTGACACACATTAGTTCTTACTGTGATTGTTTTTCTGAAATTCTTTTGATCATCTTCATCTTCAAATGGGTAAGCACCCACGAGCATCACATATAGGGTGACTCCACAGGACCAAACATCTGCCAACTGTAAAAACAAATATAATATCAAATAAAAATAGCATACGAGTTATGGTATTCGTCTCACTACACAAATGATATAGCGCACGAACGTACGAATTCGTGCGCAAAAGATCGAAATGTCACTGTGTTAAATAGGGCACAATTTTCAATACAGGATTATTTCGGTCTTTTTCGTGCGTTCGTGCGCACTATTCATTCGTGCGCTATATCGTTTCTCGATGTATCAAGCAGGCTAATTAATATTTTTTATTAAACACATTTAATTACCAAAAAAAGAAGAAACACATCCTCTCTCCATACAAAATAACATACACATACAATAAATATATAATAGTAAAAACTAATAATAAAATAAACAAAAACCAATTAAATAAAAAGGATCAAAGATAACTTTCGTACCTTTCCGTCGTATTCTCGCCGTGAGAGAACTTCCGGTGCAATATAAGCCGGCGTTCCTACGGTGGACTTGGGTTTAGAATGCAGCACTGAAGACTGAATCACCAAAATTGCAAATTTTATTATCTCACACTTTTTATTTTTATTTTTATTTTATTTTTCGATTAACTTCTGAATTATTGGGAAAAAATTCCATTCGAACCTTGGAGTATCCAAAATCGCATATTTTAAGACGGGGTGCTGGGCTTCCATCTAAAAGCGTGTTTTCCAATTTCAAATCCCTGTGGCATATTTGCTGCAAGGGGAAAAGAACACAAAGAATTATAAGAAAGTAAATTATACCACTAATTAATGCAAATACTAACACCACAGTAAATTATCGAAAATGATATAACGCACCAAAAATGAGACGCACGAAACACGAAAATCGAGCGAAATGATCAAAATATTCTCATGTTAAATACTGACATGGAGTTCAACACGAAGACGTTT
>JAOWBN010000016.1:329842-340958 GCA_028565015.1 Pinguicula moranensis | reverse complement strand
ACTTTAAGTTTTATTCCACGCTACAGGTGCTAAACAGGTTCAGTGATTCTTGCGTGCTTAATTTGCACTTAGGTCATGGGTTTGAACAATTAAGGTAGCTGATCTAAGAAAAACGAGCTGTTTCCTATTAGTGTTTCTATGGTTCAATTCTGCAAATTTGATTTACTGTTTGGTTTCAAAGCTTAAATTATACCAGGCTGCTGCTCTTTTGTCTTTCCTTTTTCACTTGCTATATGGCGAACTACGATGTAAGAGTACTAAATGTTGCTTTTAAATATGATTGCACGAACATTTTGCCATACTCGGCCTGGATGAAACTTTAATTTTCACGCTTTAGACTTGGACAGTAATTATGCTCTTGCGAGTTGATTTTCTTTTTCGGGATTGCAATAGTTGTGACTAGTTTAATTCCAATATGAATGTGTTGTAACTAACTGCGTCATTGGGTTTCAGAAATATGTGGCTTTGAAAATCCAGAAAAGTGCACCACAATTTGCGCAAGCTGCACTTCATGAAATTGAGATCCTTTCTGCTATTGCTAACGGTGATCCCACAAACAGTAAATATGTTGTATGCTTAGTGGACCACTTTAAGCATGCAGGTCCAAATGGACAGCATTTATGTATGGTCCTGGAATTTCTTGGTGATAGTTTACTCCGACTGATCAAGTATAACCGTTATAAAGGCCTTGAATTGAATAGAGTGAGGGAGATCTGCAAATGCATTTTGACTGCACTAGATTACTTGCATCGCCAGCTGGGATTTATTCACACTGACCTGAAACCTGAGAACATTCTTCTGTTTTCTACCATCAATCCTTCAAAAGATCCAGTTAGGTCAGGAATGACTCCTATCCTCGAAAGACCTGAAGGAAACCCCAATGGTGGGGCAACCATTAACATTATTGAGAAAAAACTGAAACAGAGAGCAAGAAGAGCAGTTGCTAGGATATCCGAACGCCAAGTTTCTATGGGGGGTGTATCATTGCTTCCCAAGCCTGCTAGATGCTCAGATGGGATTGATTTAAGATGTAAGGTTGTGGATTTTGGAAATGCTTGTTGGGCCGATCGACCACTTGCTGAAGAGATTCAGACAAGGCAGTACCGAGCTCCAGAAGTTATACTTCAATCAGGCTATTCTTTTCCTGCTGATATGTGGTCTTTCGCTTGTACTGCCTTTGAACTCGCAACTGGTGAGATGATGTTTGCTCCTAAGAGCGGACAAGGCTTCAGCGAGGATGAGGTAATTATCTACATTCAGTTTCATGTTTGTGTTGCCACTTGCTACTTTCATCCATGAGACCCACATTTAGTCAGCTTCATTTTCCCATTATTTTGCATAGTCCTTTAATTTATTACGAATAATTTTATAACTTCTCATGTCCTTTGGGGGTAATGATGCCGTCTTGAATGGTGCTACCCGACATCTATAGCTAGACTCTGACGTAAAATGGTCCAAATTTGAGATCTATCGACTGTTAATGGTACATATGTTTCATATGTCCGTTTGAGAATCTGGAGGTCAATGATGATGGTCATAATTTAGCTAGATTCGTTTCTCATTGCTTAAGAATAATTTTGGTCATAATTTTTCCAGTCATCACTATCTGAATGTAGCAAAAACGTTTCCCGGACGAACATGAAATCCTAGTTATTCTTCTTCTTTGAGTATAATGAGTATGCCCGTGCATCAGTTTATTTTTCACTTAACAGAACATTTTCAGGATCACCTTGCTTTGATGATGGAGCTACTTGGGAAGATGCCTCGAAAGGTATGCACTTGCTTGATTTTTATATACACTTGAACTGAATGAACGCAGTGCTAACTATCAATCTTAATGATAAATTAAAAGGTTGCGACAGGTGGAGCTCACTCCAAAGATTTCTTTGACCGCTATGGTGACTTGAAGAGAATTCGAAGGCTAAAGTACGGATCTCTTGATCGACTTCTTGTTGACAAGTACAAATTTTGTGGAAGTGATGCTCGTGAACTTGCGGATTTTCTCTGTCCCATACTTGACTTTGAGCCAGAGAAGCGCCCCACTGCCCAGCAGTGTCTTCAGCACCCCTGGCTCAACATCAATAATCAGAAGCAGGAAGAGGTAAATGGTGAGTCTAGCATTGAAAAAGTGAATGTCGGAATGACGAACCTCCAACTCAAGTTACGGAAGTGATGCTTGAACCAAAGATAAGCTGTCCACATTTTTGTGAGTTTTGAATTCAGTTTTTGGATTTTTCTGATGCCATTTTATGCATCATACAACATGATTGGCACGGCCAAGTGAAGATATTCTGTGAAGAAATTAAATGAGAAATAGCATATTTGCAAGTATATTGCCCGGTAGTCGCTTCGTGGACATTGAGACTGAGAGAACAACTTCACCATGGTTCCCTTGTTTTAGTGAAGGGAACTGGGAAAGAAGAAAACTCAGAAGTGTTGTTCTTCTAGTTCTGTTTCCTGTCAAAGGAATCACTGGGTTGGGATATGACTCTCTATTGTAATAGGTTGCTTAAACTGTATATATTTATGGGTTTTGCGTCTCCTTTTTGCTATCCAGACAAAGGAGACGGTTTTCCTATTGTTATTCTTTTTAAGTATATGATTGAGATGCTTAGTTATTATCTTTTCGAATATTATTGCTATGTAAAATGAAATATTGGTTGATAAAAATTTCGAAAATATTATAAATAAGCGAATAGTAAATTATATTTCGAAAAACTCACTTTGGTGTGCTGATTTGCGAACTAAATTCAAACCAATTAGAAGGTTATGCTTTTACTTGCATTGCACCACCCGAAGATTCTTACATAATTATGAATTATGATTAACAGTAAAAACGTTACTAAACCAAATAGTATCGCAAAAACCAACAAACTCTTTCATACAAAAGGAACTTGTCAAAAACAGAACAAAACAAAGCATCAAAACTCTTAGAGCTGCACTGCTTCTGCATCAACTGTTTGCTCCCTGTCCCATATCTAACTAGCTCTCCGCCCTTTGTTTTGCACCAACTGCAAAGAACTCTGTGATAACTTCAAGGGGCATACCCTTTGTTTCAGGCACCTTAAGGAAGACGAAGAACCAGGCCACGGTGCAAACAGCAGCATAAATCCCAAACACCCCAGCCAAACCAATGGAGTTGAGCATCACAGGGAGTGAATAAGTGACTGTGATGTCTCCAATCCAGAATGTAAGAGCGCATATGGCGATGCAGATCCCACGAACATGAGTCGGGAAGATCTCAGCACAGAGAATGTTTGGGACCGGCCCGAATCCCATCACGAAGCAGCAGAAGTAAACAATCACACTCCCGGTTGAGATGATTGCATGAGCCATGCTTCCAAGATTGATCACATTTCCAAGGACTAATAAAATGAGTGTTGCTAGCAGAACCGGAATCGTAGAAAGCAAAAGCCACCTGTGGAGGACGAAATGGTAAGCAAGCTGCTATAAGATATTTTCTTTGTCCTTAACTTCTTACTAGGTGATTGCATTGCTTCCTACTATTACCTTCTGCCTGCAATGTCCATAAGTCTCATTGCGACACCGATGCTTGGAAGCATCAACAATGTTGTGATGCCGCTTATTAGAAGAGATGAAGAATCTGAACTCATGCCCAAATTCGACAGGAGAACTCCAACTCCTGCTTGTTTGAGAATTTGTGGAGTGTAGTAGAGAACTCCATTAATCCCAGAAAACTGCACAAAGAACCTGTTTAGACAGTGTCCAACACTCAAAAACTGAGATTGAACAGGAACTGAAATTGAATTGTTACCTGTTGAAGAATCTGAATCCCAACTCCAACTGCCAGTGCATGCTTGACTCCAGGCTCCAACAGATCTTTCCAGGTTGCACCACCTTTGTGAGCCAGTTGAGTCTGTTTCTCCAGTGCTTTTCCAATGGCCTGATGATCAGAAATGTCATCCAAATTAAGCACAGACTGGCTCACCAGAGCTGCTGCATGAACAACTTCACTATCCCCGCCAGCAAGCGATACAATGGAGCCTCTCCTGGATCCTGGGGCTCCCGGTTCTTGATGCAAGAAGATCCGCTTCACGCCCCGCGAGCTCTTCTTATCTTTCCTATACGCCAGCTGCCAGCCTCCGCCTATCCCCAAGCCACTCAGCTGCTCACTGGCATTACTCTCCCTATCAGCATTAGTCTCCTCCTGGTTCAGCAAGGGGCTCCTCAAATCGCCATCTGATTCGCCTCCTCCAGAGCCCTCAGATGCTTGATCATCATTATCATGAGTCGGGTTCTCTTCATCCCACTGCTCGGGTTTACTGCTTTGCTGATCAGCCATATTGAACATGGAGCCAAAATTGGGGAAGATCATGCTCCTCATGCTTCCCATCTCCGGCATCTTCTCATGGACGCTGCCAAAAAGAGTGACCATGGGATCCATGAGAGGCACACCACTCTGATTAGCCATACTCCCGTGGCGCGAGACCATGGCAAGAGTACTCTGTCCTCGCACAGGCTTTGCCATCCAAGACTTGCCCTCCTCAGCACCGTAGAGCTTGATTTGATCCTTCTCCATGGGGTGCTCTTCGTTGTCTGCACTGATTACGTACTCCTCTATCGATGTTTCGCCTCCAACGCCTAAGCCTTCCACCAGCAGAGCCATTTCCCCTGTTCAGACGACAAAAGAAAATAATATGTATATATCCAATGCAAGAAAGAACCAATTTTGCATAACTATACAATATTAAGATCAAAGTAACTATGATGACGAAATTTCACCTGATACATCTTCTGTTCCCCTCAGCATTTGCAGTACTTTTTTAGCCTCTTTCATCTTCCCTTTTGACACTAACCACCTCGGAGACTCTGGCAAGAAAAACACAGCCAGCAAAAAATATACAACAGAAGGAATGGAGAGAACTCCCAGCATCAATCTCCAACTTGGAGAATCCATAAAAGACATCCCAAATACCATGCAATAAGAGGAGAACATCCCCACCGAGCCTGTGAACTGCGGCAGCGTATTTAGTGATCCTCTTATTTCCGATGGTGCCGTCTCGGATATATAAACGGGAACCAGAGTGACCGCCAGACCGATGCCGAATCCATCCAAAAGCCTCGCCAAGAGGCAAAAATGAAACTTCTTCTATTTTTTAAAAACTGGACAATACAATTCTCATTCTCGATTTGTTTAGTAAACGTGTCATTGTTTTTTTGGCTCAATTCCACCTCCAGCCCAATTCCACCATTAGGTGTTTAATTTCAGTATCAATTCCAAGTTAATTCCCATAATGGAATTGTTAGTAAACGGCCCCTTGGTGTTTGAAAAGTTGTACCATATTGATTAAATTAGTCCAACTTGGAAAATGGAAGGTAATGTGAATGTACCATCAACATGTTTGGCATTAAGCTTCACATATACCATTATAAATAATTTCACGAGCATATGCTTGGGTCAAACTCATCACAAAAGGCAGGATTTGTGAATTTCTATGGTTGTCAGTCTCATGGATTTGAAATCATGGCTAGAACTAGTAATTTTAATTAGAACAGTAATAAGTGGCGGATTCAGAGTTACGTTGAGAGCGTAATATTTCAAAATATTCTGCATTGCGATCATAGCACCGAGTGAGATCAAAGTGAGAAAAGAAAATAATCCATAAAATTCCAGGTTTGAAATCAAAAGTGCATTATACTGGTATTGGCAAGTGTTAGAGCCAAAACAAAGACTTCGAGGGCTGTTCTTTTCTAGGACATACATTTTTGAATTCCATGAAGACATCCTTAAAGCCGGGAAAATAGGCGGTGTGGGTTAACCCTTCTATTTTTACCAGGCTAGCGGAATGGGTTTTGCAATTTAACCAGTTCATTTTTTTTCTGGGCTAGCCCAATACAGGAAAAAAATGGACTGGGCCTAACCTGACATCTCATGGATCCGTCTAGCCTGACAAATTTTATTAAATTTTTTAATAAAATATTGGCCAAAAAAATAAAAAAAATGTGCTATGTTGTACCAACTTGTTAGGCTAAAAATTGGACTCAACCCAGCATGTCAAAGAAAACGTGTTGTTGGGAGTATCCTATCCCACATGCATTATGAAAAATAAGTTATAGCTACATATAAAGAAATGCGGTGCAACAATCTAATACCTTAGCACTAAAGCTTTTAAGAGTGTAGGCAATATTCACTTTATGTGTTAGCCCACATCGAGCTCGTTTACTACTAGGCCGAGTCTGGACTCAAGCCCGTTTAATGCTAGGTCGGGTTCACTAAATCTTCTCATGGTATCAGAGTTAATATGGCTTAACCATCCCGTAAAGATTTAAGGGCTTCTGAGATCCACAATTGCACAAGCCCGACCATATGAAATGAACCAGTAAGCACAAAAAAAATGTTGATTGTGAGGTACACACCTACAAAATATAAACAACAAGTCTCAACAGGGCTTGCCCATTTAGACTTGAGGGAGGGTGGTGGGAGTTTTCTATCCTAGACGGATTAGGATCAACAAGTTATAACTACATATAAAAAAAAAGTGGTGTTACAATCTAATATCTTAGTACTAGGGCTTTTAAGAGAGTAACCCACATTCACTTTATGTGTTAGCCCACATACGCGTACACCTTCACGGACTTGAACTCGTTTACTGTTAGGCCGAGTCCAGACCTGAGCCCGTTTACTGTTGGGCCGGGTTCACTAAACCTTTTCATGGTATCAAAGCTGATATGGCTTAACCGCCCCTTAAATACCTAAGGGCATTTGAGACCCACAATTGCACAAGTCCGGCCATATGAAATGGACTTGTAAGTACAAAAAAGTGTTGAGTGTGAGTTACACACCTATAGTATATAAACAATAAGGCTCAACAGGGCTTACCTAATTAGACTTTAGGGAGGGTGTTAGGAGAATACTATCCCACACGGATTAGAAATAATAAGTTATAGCTACATATAAAGAACTTGTGAGCACAAAAAAAGTGTTGATTGTAACGTACACGCCTACAATATATAAACAACACGTCTCAACAGGGTTTACCCAGTTAGACTTGAGAAGGGTGTTGAGAGTATCCTATTTTATACGGATTAAGAATAACAAGTTATAGCTGCATATAATGAAATATGATGCTATAATCTAATAAATTAGTACTAAGGCTTTTAAGAGAATAGACCACATCAACTTTATGTATTAGCCTACACATGCACGCGTCTCCACGGACTCGAGCTCATTTAATGATGGGCCGAGTCCAGATCCGAATCCGCTAACTAATAGGCCGGGTTCATTAACCCTTCTCATGTGTCAGCCCTGCTCATGCTATACGGGCTAGGGTTAACCCGGACCATTTTCCATTTTTAACTGGCGAGCCCATTTATCCGACAGTGATGGCTATTTCTACTTACAACTACTCAAGTGGCGAGCGTTAATAATTTATAGTTTTATATATAAAAAAACATGTTTTTTCCAATCTTGTCCTAACTTCATTTTTTTTGGACAAGTTCATGCATCTTCCTTCCGTATCGAAAAGTAAAAGTTGTAGGGTACGTGTCAAAATATATGCATGAATCACGTGGGCATTACGGCATGGACATAACATAACCCAACATGTGGATCAATGTAAGTGGCAAATGTATTTGAGTCTAGAAATTTTCAGGATTGAAATGGATATGTTACTTTGACACCATCAAAGTTTATGATAACCAAGCACCCTCTATCTGAATAGTAGATTATTCTACATTGAAAAAAAACATGGACAAATGTTGATACGAAAAATCATGCTTCAAACTGATCTTATTATTATAAAGATCCCTCAAACATGCTTAAAGAATCATACTATTACTCAATAGACACATTTTTCTGATTCTTATAGCTACTTGTACATTTTGAGGGATGAACAACCATGAATGGTTTGGAGAAGCAAGAAGAAGATGAAACAATTAGTTCAAAAGTAGAGCAAAAACTATATTAAAATTTACCCTAGTCCTCTCACAAAAATTATAAGCGAACCACATATTTCATCTTTCATCCGAAAAGACATTGCAAAAGAATAAATAACTAGCTTAAGCAAGATTCCGCAACAACATACTATTAAACTATTAATTAGTAATAAATAAACCAGAATCTAAAACTTAATCTTCGTTATTATCTTTCCCTTTTCAACAGATTCGAGTTGTTTGTCCATCTTAATACAGATCAAAGCCTTAAAGACAAGTCAATCTGGCTGAGATCTTCTGGATGACGAACATTCTCACCCCTATGAAGCTGACCAATCCAGTTGACGTGGCCAGAGCTCAAATCTCTTGATCCGGCCTGATGACCGAGCCCAATATCACGGCCATCGGCATGGCCGTGCCCGGACGCCTGCCGGTAACCCAAGCTCAGTTCTTTGCTTTTCTTTGCCAGGGTCCTCTCCAGTTTGTGGGCGTTTTGGTGGCCTCCTAGAGCCTGTGAGCTGTAAAACTTTCTTCTGCAGTAGTTGCAAGAGAATACCCTTTGATTCACCGGGCTCAACGGCGGCGATGAAGGCGGTGAAATCGGATTGTTGAAGATTAGGTCTAGGTTATGAGGTTTATTGTGTTTTCTTGATGATAAGCTGAGATTAAGGGAAGTGCTGTCCTCAAAATTCATGGCGGATAATAGCGAGTGCTAGAGGTTGGAAGTTGCTCGTGATTTTTGAAGTTGAGTTTTGGTTTAGAAACTGAGCATGTATGTATATATATATATATATACAGGAGAAATACATAGTACGCATGGTGAATAAAAAGGTTTAACTTATATATTTCTATTTATTATTGGTGGATTTGGTTTTGATATAAAATTTAACTAGCAGAAGCTAGGCACGTTATCGGATATGATATAGAAATTGGTATGATGTAATTTTATTTTGCACTATAAATAATATAAGACACTGTAACTCTTGTCTCAGGGACATACAACGATTTTCGAATCTTATATATTTGCTGTTAGATTCCTGTCCTTTTTTCACATTTTAAATATTTCTTACATCACATTTCTTAAGAATTCCTCTCGAACTCTTATTGAAACAGTAAATTAGAAAGAGAAACATGAGAGTTTAATTTTATATTATGTTTCATTAAAAGGGGAGTGTGGAGATTTTCAAACATCAGAAAGGAATCAAACTGTTGTCTCCACCATTAATGGCAGCAGAAGAGTATCTTGTCGATCGATTTCAAATCATTGCTGATTGCATTGAACCATGAAATTCAGAAATAAATAAATAAATACAGTGGTTTCTTGATTTTTTAATTAAAAGAAATCAAAATTAAAATCCTTCCTAAAATTCCTTAGTATATGTCATTTTAAGATGAATGTATGTTCTGCCAAATAATTTTAATAAATTTCCCCAAACTTATTTAAGATTGTTCATCTACTTCATCATGTATCCAATCAGAGTTTGTTGATGTCTTCCTCGTTCTTCCATCACTTGAGACAAATTCGGGTTGGAAAGGTTGAATCACTTTTCCAGTTAAAGGAGAAGATGGAGACCAAAGATAAGTCTCCTTGACTTGATCAATTACGTTAAGTAATAATAGACTCTTTCCTCAAAAGAAACAAACAACAGCAACTGCACTAATTGATGAACTTAAAGCACTTTGCATATATAGAAAACTTTTACCAGGACTTCCATGTTACATATGATTTCACACGTCTCGTTCTAGTCATGGACACCTAAAAGATAGACACTAAAACTATGACATGCTCATGCACTACACAAAAGTTGTCCGCACCAGAAGCAATTATATATTGATGGGAGGAAACAACCAAGAACAATATAGTTCAATAGCACAGTAGAAATAAGCAATCCCCCAATTTGCAGGAATCTGTTAGGAACACAAATAACCAGAATCAAATATGGAGATAACAGCAATGAAACAATACTGCAAAGAAGAACACCAAAATTTACGTGGAAAACCCTTCGATGTGAAGAGGTAAAAATCTTGGGATCCTTAGATCCACCAAAATCCAATACCATCAAAAGATCAAGAGTACAACAGCACACCACGGATCTCTAGCCTTTACAACACAATACGAAGGTAGTAGAATCACAATATAGTATGAAAGGTGTAAAACACACAAAAATGAGCAACCTGCTCAAAATCAAATAACTCATGATCCAACCGTTGAAATTCAATATCCTTCGGACAGAATGTCATTAGATGATTCCTCTAACTCCAGTAAAATATTCAGGCAGATCGGACCACGTTTGGACCTCCAAACGCCAACAAAACCAAAATTGTGCAATGCTATTTTTCTCTTCAATTTTGGGGGTGCGAGTTTTATCACAAAACCTAATTCTCATCCATATAAACACAAGCATGTATCTTATATACCCTCCAGGTATATTATAAATGGGCTTAAACCATTTAAACACATTGGGGCTTCAAAATCACATAGTTGGGAGCTCAATAAATTCCAACACATATATATTATATTTAAAAGAGCGGAAGAAGGGGAACAAGGTCATCATCAACAACATCCATAAGAAACCCCAACGGTTTGCCCTGGTAGTCAAGAATGTCCCCATAACTCTCCACTATATCGGAGGTTATGGGTTCGACTCCCACCAGGCGCAGACATTGGGGTCAGACTCCAGTTTTATGACAGGGCTTGCCCAGTCAGCCGTTTGCCCGATCTTCCCGGAGAGTCGTATGGATAGGTCCCTATGGACTAGTCGACAAATAGTCGGATGCCACCGGTCATCAAAAAAAAAATAACATCCATAGGATTATGTAAGTTATCATCTTGCTGAGCATCAGTAAAACCTTCATGCTACACATCAGTTTCAATTGTATCACCACCAATTGTAGTTGGCAAATGTGGTGTAAAACTTGGATCACCATCATTGAGATCATCTTAAATTTGAGAATCAGATTTCCCTGCCTTCTCAATATCAACAATAGTCTGGTCTTCATAAAATATCACATCATGACTTCGTATAACCTTCTTCTCAACTGGATCATACATTTTGTAACCAAACTCCTCTTGGCCATAGCCAATGAAGATGCATTGCTTTGATCTCTCATTTGTCAGAACCTGAACATAAGCTTTGCATCCAAATACCCTCAAATGATCATAAGAGGTATTCTTTCCAGTCCAAACATTCTCTGGAACATCACTCTGCAAAGCAATAGTAGG
>JAOWBN010000016.1:297515-307881 GCA_028565015.1 Pinguicula moranensis | reverse complement strand
ATTGTATGCTCCTCATGGCGCTCAACAAAATGGAGATTCTGAAAGCACTTCTCATATGCCTGTACAAGTAGATTATCTACAGTCGAAGTTCATGAAATAAGGCAAACGACAAAGAGGCACTTCTGTAATATGGACTTCCAAAGTTATGGCCTAATCAGAGGTTCCACCCAATTCACTCATCAGAAACATAACAAATAGGCAAATGTGATTTCCATGTCTGTATCCGTTTCCCAATACTAACGACATGCACTACATACCTTTTGAAGAGCAACAGGCATTGTAGGACCCTTTGCTTTAGCAAATCCAACAACACCATGATAATTTCCACAAGCTAGCATTGCAGTGTACTTCACGACTTGACCTCCCTGTCACATTTATCAGTCAAAAATATGTAAAGCTTCACAAGAAAAGAGTAATCAAAGATGCCTTATTACCTTGGTGACCTTACAGGTTCTATTGACATCAATAAGCTTCACATCAAAACCCTGCCAACAACAAGAAAAGATCCAAGTTTAATAAATCAGTCTGACTCACAACAAAGCCGATGATCCCATTCAAGATTCAGAAAATAGAAAAATAGAGAATTTGAGTTCAGCAATCACAACATAGGGGTAAACTTGAAAGGACAGTTGATGCAGTAAGAATAGTATGTCCATGCTCTTACTTTCCTATACAAACGCTTTCTTTTCTGCTCCGTCAATGAGTTCCTCTCCTCAGCAAGATCTCTAATTTCCTCCTCCAGTAGTTTCCCCTTTTTTCCAAAAGTGTGATCCAACTCGGCCAGTTTCTGCTCAAGTTTTTTATCCAACTCACTAAGCTTTTCCAATAGTATATTATCCTTTTCTTTTTCATCATCAAACTCTAAGTCATCATCATCTTTGCGACCTTGCATGGTCTGCTCGTCCTCTCCTTCCAAGTCAACATGCTCTGAAGTATCCACAGAAGATCCAAGCTCTTCATGCTGAATAACCCCATAGTTTGCGGGATTGTTAGGATCAAAAGCATCCTTCCACTCTACCATCCTCAATGCCCTGTTTAACTTCACCTGAAGAAGAAATTTTCCTTTCTCTTCAGCTACTTTAAGCCTATTCATCAACTCGCCAATCACTCGGTACTCTGGCCTTATTCGAAAATGCTTCTCCTCAAACTTGTCGATTTTTTTCATCAACTTGAATGCGTCATCGAGAGTCTCTGCTCAATTCTACAAAGTCAAACAATATATAATAGCATAATAAAGAATTTTACACAATCACGGCATTCAAGGTAATGTTAGGCCATCCACAAATCAAATAGGCCAATAACTAGAAGTCCTCATAGTTCAATTCAGCAGTGAACTTATTCCAAAGGAAATCCAGTTCGAGTTATGATATTCAATTCAACTAATACCTCACCCATCTTGCTACGATCAATTTCAACATAGTTGCAGAAGTGCACGTTCCTCAAAAAACATAGATACATAAACTAGATAATTTTCTTCTGCATACTACTCGTTATTTGTTTCAAACAACAAATAACCTTCTGTAACCCTAAAGACTCTAAAAACCTAGGAGAGAATGTCGTGCATGCAAAAGCTAGATTCAATGACACACTTCTTTCAGCTATTTGATTTACTTTTCCTCTTCGCCCATATACAGTACACGTCACAAAAAAGTAACAAGCTAGAAAATCACACTAGGTGCAATGCAAGCTTACTCAGACGCATAAAGCTAGAAATGTTCCAATAATGTGCATCTAAAATCACGAACCAGCCTTAGCGAACGCATCCAGCAGCTCCTCATGCTTGTTGAACTTCTTTTCGAATTGATCGAACTGCTTATTCATCTGATCCGACGAAAATCTCTCATCATCATCAGAATCAGAATCCGTCTGCTCCTCATATCTGTTCAAATCGGGTGGATCACCTTTTGCTTTCTCCTTCTCCAGTTTCTCAATAAGCGGCCCAACTCCCATGTAATCCTCTTCTTCTTCTGCATCGAGGTCTGCGGTGTCAAGCCCGGCTTTTATCCTTTCCTCCCTCTCTCGAATTCTCTCGCGCTGCGCTTGATGAGTAAGATCCTGCAGCGCGCGATCAGCAGCGGTGACGCGAGCGTTTAGTGATAGATTCGAGAAATGAGTGCTGTATCCTCTGGAACTTTGCGAAGTGAAGATGGAGTTTTGGGGAATACAAGCTGAAGAAAATGAAACCGATTGGAATTTCACCGATGTAAAGAGAACGCGGGAGCGGAGGGAGAGAAGACGGGAGAAGATTGTTGATCTGCCCATAGCTGGTAGAAGACGACGGCGGCGATGGTGCGGGAGGTGGTAAGATGCGAAGAGAGGGTTTTTTAGATGTTATTGCAATTTGGTCATTGGCTCATTGCTATAAAACAAATGACCAAATTATAGCGGGGTTTATTATTATTATTTTTTTTAGGATAACCATGGCATGCGGACCATCGATCCCTTACATGATCGGATATTACTCAGGCCAAGGATACTCTGAAGTTGCGATTCCGATCGAACAAAGTTCGATTTTAGATTTCTCTCTCTAAATTTTTAGACAAACTCTATAAATCAATCGAATGAATACTGGAACAACCTGCTGATAAAAATTTATAACTTAACTTGCACATATATTCTTCGTCAAAATATACATATAAATATTTTCGAAATTGACAACTAAAGCCTTCCGCAATAATAGTGGGCATTCCACTTCTCACGTGTGCCAGCTAACAGGCCATTTTTTGCCACAGTCAATTCATTGGGTGACTTTGGGGCTTGGGCATCTATCAGATGAACATGTGAATGGTCTAGGTTATAAATAAAATAATACTATATTTTTGAACTCTTTATATAGGTAATACATACATAAAATAGTAAATTTATATTGTATATATATTTTAATCAAATAATTAAGATGAGAGGTTATTATAAACTAATTTGATTTATTATTGAAAATATAAATAATTGCGTCCATTACAAATGGAGCTAAAAAGTCAACATTGACAATTCTTTTAACTTTATGCTAATAACGGACTAGAGCAAAATAATTTTATTAAATTTCAGTTCTTTTATTTAATTAAATAACTAGAACTCAATACATTAAATGATACAATGCATATTGGGTCACAATAAAAATGACTTATTTGTATAATTACAAAGGTAAAATCGCGTATATTTAACTCCCAGACCCCAACTTAATTGAAAATATATTGGGTACGTTGTAGATTGTAGATTTAAAATATAAATAACTAATTAATTTTGATAACTTTTTACTAATTTATATATAATATATAAATATTTATCTATTTACATGCAACAAATAATAATTTAAAGTGTATGGATGAATATAATAATGATTAGATCAAATTTGTAATTAATCTAATTCACCATCTAACATAATAAACTTAACCTTAAGCACGTTTTTACTCAACCCTGTAAGTTTATTTTTCTATTAAATAAATTAAGAAACAATTAAATAAACAAGCTTACAAGAAAAATTCCAAATTCAAAGGTCTCCCTCGACCCCCAGGCCCCACCCCACGCCACCAGCGCCATCTTCAGTACCTTATCAAAAATTGCTCCAGACCTAAACCACAAAAAAATAACAGAGAATAGACGAAGAACAAGTATTTGAAACATATTTTCCCATTTAGAAAAAATCATGTACAGGAGGCCAACTACGCTGCTTTTCAACCCGCCAGCGACATTCTTGCAAGGAATGTCAATCAGCTTCAAGTTCAGAACTAAACTTCTCTAGTTTATCAGTTACCGCTTCCAGGTCACGTATCAAAGCATGGTTGACATCATCCTCACTCGCACGAATTTGCCTTCCACCATACCTGAACAAAATGCACTTTTTACAAGTCAGTTTTTAGCCCAGTAATCTATTCGTGACACTAGAAGATAACCGAAGTTGTAGGCGTATAAGATACATAATTGAGTAGCATATAAATGGATGTTACCATCAACCGTTCATCAACTCTATGCATTTATGAGCATCCTTTCTAGCTTTGTACTTCACCGACTTCACCGTGTGGATGATTCTCACAGACCTGGAAGTCCATGTACAAAGTTCAAGGGCATTAATCGCTTCAAACTGCAGGTAGCAAGTATTTTTTGGTAAGTTGTAATCTGCTCAAGCCCACAGCATAGCAATATGTTAATACCTTGACAGAGTCCAATGTGCCAATCTTTCCACTTCCAAGACTTCTTCCTCCAATTCACCACAACTGCTCACCAGCCTATTTGAGGAAAATAATTGAACATTCATGGCTTCAGGACACGTAAGAATAGCACAAATCAAAGACTGAGATGGATCAAGTTTAGAATCACAAATTCTGTAGACAGCAGTCGCCAGAAACAGAGTAAGACTACATATTCAGTTTGCAAAAAAGTTATACATATATATGCATATATACACGGGTGCTGTAAGGGCACCATCCTTGCCTTATTTAACTACTGTAAGGTCATTAAACTGGTAGAATAATCTGCAATATGATATACTAGCTTGTTATTTAATCGATGAACACACGGGCATTAAAAGAATATGCAATTGCTGAGCTCCGCCAGCGTGTGACATAAGGGAAGGGTGGAAATGCATTACCCTCAGTTCTGCCGGGGTAAACATGTAGCTAAGGATGACAGTAGCTGGAATAATGACTTTAAAATCATCACGACCACCTGTTTGATCAGAACGAATTTATGAACTACACAAAAACTAAAACTGCAAGAAATACAAAAAACACATCAAGTATGCCAAGAAAGTTTGTTAACCAATGCTAATAGTTTCAATTTTTCATTCTGAATTCCTCAAGACAGTCATGAACGTTCTCAGCAATTAGAATTGGGAAACTTTCAAGACAGGCACAAGAATGGCATATCCCCATATGACCTACCCCAGGCAAGCATCTTCTGCTCAACTTTTTGAAACTTTCTTTTCTTGTTATTGTCCACTTGCTTGGATATAAATCTATCACCTGGAAGTAGGAGACGGAAGGTATATGATTAATATGAGAATTCCACCATCGAGCTACAGTAGCAATTCAGTAAAACACACGGATTTAAATACTAGATTACTAGATAAGCATCTCTCAATACAAACCTGCCTTTCTGCTCAAACTTGGCTTTACTAACCCCCATTGGGATTTAGCCATCAGTAGTGGTGTCCCATCTAGAATTTGGATGGTCAGAGGTACAGAAGGTTCCTGACAAACGGACATGGACAATAAATATTATAAAATTGCATAAACCGTTCCAACAAGAGAAGACTGCATATTGTGTTAGAACCTTATAATTACTGATATAGTCACAACTACTACAAGTCAACAAGATAACCAATTAGCTCCTTAGCTATAAGAAGAACAAGTTCCTTCAGATAAGTTATTAGAGCACCTCCTTTCTTTCTTCCACTTTCTTTGTCAACATAGATATTTACTCGTTTTTTTTTGTTTCTGGATCCTAAAGTATGTGAATAGAAAGCCATAGAGATCACAAATTACTCCAGACAACTCACGACCGCATACTTTTATTTATTGAAAGAGAAGATTACTGCAAGAAGACTAGTCAAGAGCCAAAGAAGAACCACAGCAACTAATCCATTGCAATATATGTGCAACAAAAATTTGATTAAAATAATAGAAGAAGATGACCAAAAAAGAAATGCTCTAGAAAGTATAGCATTCCATCACATCTGAAAGCAATTTAATACCAACAACAGCCAAAAGGTGCCCCAAATCAATGGGATCACCACTGTCGTGAAACATAATTAATCCAAAAGAGGACATAACATAAATAAGATATTTATTACCTCCTTTATAATTCCACACTTGGCAAATACTTCAGCCACCTGCATCAGATGTTATTCAGTCTCAGTTGTTGAGCTCACAGCATGTGCAAGCCAATGCCAAAATAATCAAAGTGGATAAGAAAACAACATAGGCAACAGGACCGACCTCTTCAGTAATGACATCATCTGGCAAGCCAGTTACATATATGTGCGTATTAACTTTCAGTTCAAACCAAGAATCAGAGCGCATATTGGCTTCCTGCAAAGCCTTTTAAATTAGGTAGAAATAAAGCCTTGATATATTCCAAATCGTCATACTGCTAACCCGAAGCCTCAGGTGATATATAAAAAGATAATATAGCAGATGCTAATAGACATACTGGATTCCTAACTTGAGCTGTATTCACTATAAATAAAGGCATAAAAAATATAGGTAAATGCATATAATGGTTGAACAAACTAACCTTCTCGTCATCAGCTTTCTCCTGCCGCTTTCTCTTTGCATTTTGCTTTTCTTCAACAGTTACAGAGGGATTTATCCTCCTTTTGAAATTGCATATTTTCAGTACTATCTGTTGGAAATACTTCCTCTTCTTCAACAAATGTAATATCTTCTGGAGCATAATCATTATCTTTCTGAGTAGTGCTTTCCTATCGTAACAAATAATTGAGGGACAAATGACAGGAGAAAACAGATCAACTTCCTAATAGCAACTATATAAAATAAACTATATAATCCCCAAGATCCAAAAAGGGTAGCAACAAGAATGAATGCACTCATACAGGGAATGACTTTACAAAACCTCATAAGACTAATTATCTGTATCAAGTAGGCAGAGCTATTCAAAAACTTTATCATATCTTCACAAAGTGTAATTGTTCAATGAAGATCTCAGACCCTATGACCGAGCCAACTACCATGAAAAAAAGTCCAGGGATAAATTTCAGGAACTAACCTGAGGCACCTATGCTTTAAGACTCCGGTCCCACTTATATCTAGTACCATCATCATCGGTGAATTCCTCCTCGCCATCAGGTGGATGTAATGACCTCGTTCACAGGGCAGCAGTACCCGCATCTGAAGGAGTGGTCTCGCAAAGCAAAGAGGAGCAATAGGCGGGCAGTGAAGGCTGATGAAAATCAGGAGAATAACGGCTAAGTATGGGAACGTGAGAAAAGCAGGAGAAGTCGTATTTGGGTTGTTGACAATTTCGTTAGTGGCTTAATCGTTTTTATTACCTTATTATGTTTTGTCATCGTGGTTATGTTAAGTTGGTTAATGACGTTTTTTAGGTCAGTATAAATGTTGGATTCGCCGCGTTTTGTACGGTTATTAATGAAATTACTGTTGCCTATCTTCCCTCTCTGTTCTTCTCTGAATCTTCCCCCTCTTCTCCCCTTATCTATCTGTTCTTCTCCGGTGTGATACCGGAAAACTTGTAACGATCACCTCCGATCGTTACAGTGGAGTTGCAGGTCTCTCCTGATCACCATCGACATTAACCTCAGCCTCAGCTTCAGCCTCCCTTACCTCCCGTTGCCATGTTTCAAACTCATATTCTTCATGAGAAGTGACAGCTGCAATATGATACAACTGACAAAATCTCAGCAGAAGACGTAGTGAGTCAGTTCAAATAAAAGAATGCGGTTGACGAAAAACACATCATGCGACCTGAACTTGGACCATCATTCTGAAGAGTATCAGCAAACAAACCAGTAATTGATGACAGCAGCTGCCATTCAGTGCACCCGTTAGCCCACACAAGTGTACTCTGGGACAAGTACCCATCCAAATGATGTGCTGCTCAGGTGAATTAAACAAATTCAATCACATAATTTTAATATCACCGAAGGGATTGCCGCCCCAACAGCAAGACTAGAGCTTGTAAAACTGAAGGATTACAAAAGAAGGAACCCACAAATTCAAAAGAAATTTGAAGAAACACCATAAACTAAGTGGAAAACCAATTTAAGCAGCATTTAGATACTTAGCAAAAACTAATCGTGACAGCAAGGCAACTCACCTTTCAACTCGGAGACAGTGTAAGCGCCATTTTGTTCCTGGCCAAGAATGTACCATCGCCCTCCAGCGTTCATTACTGAACTTCAACGGAAAATTAAAAGTTCCAATGCGAAGAAGCCATAACCACGAAGAAAATTTATTGTTCCAGAACGAGGATTTTATAAATATCATGTCGACAATTATTTAACCTAACGGCTACCAAATGATGTTCGATGATTTCTTCAATAAGAAGTACGCTTCCAAGAACTATTCGTTCTATTTAATCGATACACTCTTTACAGGTTAATACGAGTGAAAAATTGGAAACAATAAAATCAGAAAAAAATAGTGTTGATGCACGGACCGGAAAACTGCGAGTCGGCCATCTTGCTTGGCGTCCGTTCGGGTAATTTCTTCTCCGTCATCGTGTTTCTATGCAAGAGATGCGCACAGGGACTCGGGCTGAACAAACATTTTCTGGGCCGATAGCCCCTGGTACCTTCTTGGCCGATAGCCCTTGGTACCCGTAATAGGCTTCAAGTTAATTTGTAAAGTGGGCTGGTTACCAACAAAATAGGTTTGATAAAAAATGAATGTAATAAAAAACTGAGCCCAGGTATACAATGATTCGAGCAACATACCGTTGGTGTATCCAGCTTGTATCTTTTTAAAATCACTCCAATCCAACGGTCGTATTCTCACCTGAAACATGACCGTTGCGCCTCCCTCTCTGATATATACATGCTCCTAAACCGCTCCTCCTATCTCAAACCAACGCTTTAAATCCCAACGAAAGAAAGGCAAAGGTTTTCCACACAATCAGATTCAATTTCCATCCGAAAATGGGTTTGTCATTCGACACCTCCGCCGGCGGCGAATGCTCCCACCCGCACACCCACAAGATCTTCCTCCTCTGTAACTACATTCTCCTCGGCGCCGCTTCCAGCTGCATCTTCCTTACCCTCTCCCTTCGCCTCGTCCCCTCTGTCATTGGATTTCTACTCATCATCCTCCAAGTCATCACCATCGCCGGTGCCATCTCCGGCTGCGCTGCCGCCTCAAGGGCGTCCTCCACCGCTAGCAAATTCTACGGCGCCCACATGGTGGCCACCGTCCTGACGGCCATATTCCAGGGATCAGTCTCCGTGCTGATATTCACTCGTCCGTCCGATTTCCTGGGCCACCTGAAATCGTACGTGAGAACAGAGGATGGTGTGCTGATCCTGAAGCTTGCTGGAGGGTTGTGCATTCTCATCTTCTGCCTTGAATGGGTGGTGCTCACACTGGCTTTCTTCTTGAATTACTACGCTTATGTGGAGAGGAAGGGGATTATTAACAACAGCTATGGAATGAGGAGTGCTAAAGTTGGGGATGAGGATGACCTCAAGAGCTGGCCATGGCCTTTTCAGGTCTAATGGGTGATTCGTTCGTGGTGAAAGGGAAAAAATGTGCCTTTTATTTTGTTTTGTGTTTGCGGAGTGATTCTTTTATGTGCAATGACATCTGTTCCATGTGTGTTAGGAATGGTTAAAATTGTATCTGTCTTCTTTATTATATATACTCACCAGTTGCAATCTCATCAGACCGTAGCCCCATCTTCAAAGGAATTTTTTTTTTGCATATTAACTTGTGTTTACTTGAACTTCATAGTAATTTTTTTGAATCCAACACCTACTTTTTCGTCTGGATCTGGATTGGACTAGACTCAAGATAGACGTAGATGACTGAATAGCGAAGTGAGATGTAACATCCCCTGCGATGGATCCAGCTTTTGGTAATTGGGGAAAGAAAGGACAAAGGGCTACACGCCCGAGGGAAATCTCAAACACACGTGATTAGAGTTTCATCTTAAGGAAGAGAACGCAAGTAATCAGTTTTAGTTATTTCTCAAGTCATGTTAAATCGTGTCCTTTTGGTGTAGTGGCGTCGTGTTGTAGATGAACGTGCGTTAGTCGTGTAGCGGTAGAATTTTATCAGTTAGCAGTTAAGAATTGGATCTGATAAATGCTTGTAAATCTTACACTCTGATAATGAAATGATCATTATCATTCCTCTTCAAAAAACACGATGTTTTCCCCATCTCCCTTGCTTTATGCCCTACAACTTTACTACTCTGCACTATAAATTGAACGTAGCACCCACTGGTTTATTACATGAGACTTTTCGTTCCATCATGTTATAAGTAAGTGTAACAAGCCATCATCCTTGAGTTGTATTGCTTTTACCTGATTGGAAGCTGAAAGCCAAAAGGCGCAAAAGGGGGAAGATTATGAGTGAAGCTGGAGCATAAGAGTAGTTACTGGCCGAACGGTTGAACGAGAAGCGCTGTGACTTGAAGAATTGCTGATAAATTGAAGAGTTTTTACAGTTTATTGAAGTTATGTTTTGAGATTATAGTTATTGTGAATTCGTGCGAGACTAAGGTCATGTTTTGTACTTCTATTAATTTTTTCATTTTAATTCTCTTTCTCTTTCTCCTTTTGATTTTACTTCTCCTTTTAATTTTGTATTTTTCGAGTATTTGGTAAAACTATGAAAAAATTAAAAAAGTTATTGAAATAGTGTTTGCAATCAAAATTTGTAAGTTGATTAAATTG
>JAOWBN010000016.1:202943-216923 GCA_028565015.1 Pinguicula moranensis | reverse complement strand
ATCTGAAATAGGGGCTACGAATCTTACCAATTGATAAGAAATGTGGTTTTGTTTTGTTTTGGTCGTCTGTCCAATCCCACACAGTTCACTCAGTGTGTGCCAATAACTCCATCTATAGATACAACTAGAAGCAATCACTATGCATCCCTTCGCAGGCGGGTCACTGACAACTTGCATTGTTGCATGGACCAAAAGGCCCAAACACCAAGAATTTGTCTTTAATAAAGTGGTCCTTGAAATAGAATAGAACCCTACAAAGTTGTAATAAAAACAATGGTAACGGAACAGCATCTTTAACTACAACCATTTGCAGACTCACAATAGGGAAATAATAAACTCAAGCACATAAATAAATGTTGGGATTTGCTTATTTTATTTGTTGAAGTCAATCATTCCTTTCCTTTAGAGTATTTGTATTTCAATCAGTTCTCTCTAAAAAAATGTTTGTTCTAAATAAGTAAAAATTATATATTTTCAGTGAGTTGGAAGTAAACTTATTATCTTTACTTCTCTAATTTTAAGTGGACAAAAACGTTTATGCTGAAATTATAATTAAATTTTGAAAGAGGTTATGTGAAGCTGTATTTATGCAATTTTAAAAACATTATCTTCTTTAATATTTTTCAATAATTTTTACAAACACTATTTAAATTTCACGATACGCTACTTTTAACTACATTTAAGCAACCCAAAAAAGCAGATTTCATATAAAATAATGCCAAAGCTAAGTTTTTCAAAATTGCTCTTTATTTGAGTCAATATTTGGAATCATTAGCATTTTTACGTCTGTGCGTGTGTGGGAGGGAGGCTACCTCAATTCTTTTGGGTGTAATTTTTTTTGTAATGTTTTTGCATATTCCACATACCCTGATAAATATCAACCACTTAAATAAGGGAGTGTTTATAATTTCTTTGTATTTTATAAAATATTTTTTTATAATTTTTTCAGAAACAATCACAATCAAATTTTAGACTTTTGGGTTATTTTAGACTTTTTCATCTACAAGTCAGCGCCAAAATCTGCAGTTGCCAACACCCAAAATAATGCTTCGGCAATAAAAAAAACCAAAAAATAATTTTGAGAAGGAACTTGTAAACAGCCCTAAGTAATACTAACGGCCTGAGCTGTTTCAGTGCCTAGCACCAAATCATCATGGTATGCAAAGAGGTTAACTATTCGAAACCCACTGGACTCCAACTCTGTATTGTTGGATTATTGAGTAGGATAGCGATGCATAATGGATTGTCCTGTCCTGTTGTACATTCCATCTCACATTTATTGGATGCCTCGAAAGACAACGTGGCGCAACTACTAAACAAAAATTGAAATCATGGATAAAATAATGTTATTGGAAAAAGATTATGTAATAAATTGTAAACACAAATCTCAATTTGATGTGAGCTCTCTCAACGGGCCATTGATCCAAAAAGAAATCCCATCAGGCCCAAATAATTAGGATCCATTCTTGAGCCCATTTTTAGTGTAATTTTTCGCCAGTCATAAAGTCCAACACCTCATCCAGCGATCCATACTGACCGATCATATGCAACAAACAAGCAAACAAGAAATCAATGAAACTTAACCCAGGGGAGCAGACAGTTTACAGACATAGAAGTAAAACTCAAGATCCTGTTCCATCTTTCAGCACGCTAATCTAGTGAAAATTATCCTACTCTAGGCTCAGCTTCAACTTTTGTACACGACTCTAGCTACACGCTGCCCCGCTGGGTGAAAACAAACTTCAACGTCTCAGAAAGAGAAGGGAAAAACTCAACTCAATAGGATGATTAAAACGAAAATCAGTTCTAAACTGGAGGAGAAACGGCGCCTGTTTCCCTAATATAATCAAACAAGTAGCTACTCATTGGGACAAATTCGGGCTGTGGGGATGTTGGGGGATCGTATATCTTACCCAGCACCTCTTTCCCTTTGATTCTCATCTCTACCACCTTCTTGTGGGCATTCGAATGGATGGAGGGGACGAATGTGGGACTTGCAGCTGGTCTGTATTCTGGGAATAGTCGTCCTGAACGATAGCGTACACCACATGCATTGCATAATGTTTTTGGTCCAGAAGGTCCCTCCCTCCACTGTGGAGTCTTTGTTACTTCACAATGCGAGCACCTTTTGGTAGCCGCAAGCAGCATTCCTCTATCTGTTACCTGCGAAGTGTATTCGACTTTCTGGAGAGAGACTTTGTTGCTTTCTGGAACAAAGGGCAGCTGAGATGATCTCTTTCTCAGTTTGTCTTTTCTGACATTCAAAGATTTTTTGAATGCTGATGCGATTGTGAGCAAAGGAGCGATCGAAAGCCAGGGGTTCACGCCAGAGGCTCTGACTCGTTTGGATCTGGTACGGACTGGAATAGCTAAATCGGATTTGATAGGAGAGCTCTTCTGGGTCGAGCAAGAGCCACTGCTTTCAAGAACCGAAATGGGGCTCTCCGTCTGAAAAAAAACTGGTTCTTGGATCCCGATAGGATTACTCTGTTGGAGGACATCGGAGCCTGAGGATCCTTGAACATGGTCAGATAGCGGCTTTGGCTCTGGAGCTCCAATCTTTCAAGAATTGATTTTACCAGTGCAAAAATGATCAGCGCTCAAAGAAGTATGGCAACTAAAAAGTTACAGGATCAAATATGACCGCAAAACAAATATATTAACATGTATAGGCAGGCAATGGACCATTTACATTTATGCACATGCTCCATCCATGCGAAAGGAGGTGACCCAAAAAGTTCACAAATGCGATTCCACTAACGTCAACATTTAAAGAAAGTGGATTGGAAACACAAACTAATCACATGGCAACCTCTGGATAATTTAACATCAAAATCTAAACTTTAATTCAAGAAATATTGTCCAAGTTAAATTAAAGAATGCAGCTTCAGCTATGATAACTGCCAAGTACTTTACAAAGCTAGCATCAAAATAATATTCTACACTACATATTTACCAAGTAAATTTGGACAAAGCTAGGAACAAAGAATAGAGACAGAACGTC
Source organism: Pinguicula moranensis (assembly GCA_028565015.1). Classification (NCBI taxonomy): domain Eukaryota; kingdom Viridiplantae; phylum Streptophyta; class Magnoliopsida; order Lamiales; family Lentibulariaceae; genus Pinguicula; species Pinguicula moranensis. Next base: position 213,919 of record JAOWBN010000016.1, on the reverse strand, counting down.
TCTAGTCATAGCAAAACAGAAGTACTCATCCCTCATACTTGAGCATAAGAAGTATACTCTAATTTTCATGTTTTTGCCTTTTGTGTTCACAAGTGGAGCTTGACTGCATTTCAAAACATTACTATGCTTTACTGGGCCAATTAACATGTTCTGTCCTCGTACGGATTATGTTTGTAAAATCAGAAACTGGCAAATGGTGCACTTATTATTCTGTGCACCTTTAATATTAAAACTTTGAAAACTCAAATTTGCTTATGAAACACAATATGTTGACACTTGTACCTATGAAACTAACAAGAACTTATTCAAACACTGCAAGCTACTTCAAGAACTAACAGCAAGCAGGGTAAGATAATGAGAACTTACAGAGGCAGCCGGGCCTGATGATAAATATGAAGGGCCAACATTCATCAATGGCTCCATTAACACATTGGACGGAATAGGCCCGAGATACTGTGACTTGCTAACATCCCAATCCCCCGCAAATTCATTTTCTTCCAAACACTCCATAGGGAAGTCCAAAATACTGAATATGCTCTCCAAGTTTTCATCTCCTGCGATGCCATTGGCATCCATGTCCCAACAGTGTCCATGTCCAGTCACACTCATATTTCTGAAAATTGAAGTACCAGTCTCAGCATATTTCACAAGTCTTCGAAACATAAACAGATAAGTTCTAGCAACAGAGACATGATTATATTACACATGTAGAAAGATAGACAATTTTGTTTTTTCTTCTTTCGAGGGATCAATAATCCAGCAAGGGTGCTCTGACAAATTGGTCTGTACACATACATATACATACATACCTAGTCACCATTAGTAAGTTGAAGAGATTTAATGATTTAAGGAAACTGAATATATCAAAATGGGTAACAAATGGAAAAAATGATTTCTTGATTGTTTTCCTAATGATTTCTTGATTGTTTTCCTTTTACGGTAAGGCAAATATTTATGGAGTGTGGGGGTGGTGTTGACATATAAAACTTTCGAATACATTTAAGTAAATATTACAAAGTTACCATTTTGTAGTAAAATCTTGCACTCAAACGGTACAATACCATGAATTATATTCATCCCAATTAATTATAAAACCGCAAAAAGTTGGGAGACTTCAAGGAATATACCAAATAAAACTCATACAATCTCCAATTGTTGCCAGGAATTTACAGTGGGTTACAGACTATAAATCATGAAAAATAAGATTGAAATTTAAATAACAAAACAAAGAATGGTGTGAACATTTATTTCCAGCACATCGAATTTCAGGGAACATGGGCACGTGTTTTATTTATTTATTTATATTTACGCAATCTGTTCCCTTCTCATTATTCACCAAACGACGCTGTTCAAACTCCGCCACTTCACCAGCACACGTCTGCCCTAAAATGCTAAGGGATTCGAAAACGAGCCACCATTTCGGCCGCTCGAGAAAAAAAATTGCAAATGGAAACCTCAACAGAAAGGCGACATTTTCGAGGCTCACTTCCCCTTCAACATCGCAAAAAATCCCTTTTGAAATCAATGAGAAAAAATTAAAAATAAAACATAAGAAAATCTTCAAGAATGTAAATGCATGAGCAGAAAAACCCACAAAGTTGGTAAAAATGTAAAATTTGCAAGCAATTAAAAAGCAAAAAACTCGAAATGGTTCCTGTAGTGGCTAAAATAGAAATTTTATTTCGTGTTCTCACCAGAACATAAACCCTTACAACCCTCTCAAGGCATTGGGGTTGCAGAGCAGCCTTCTTCTTCACCAGGGAGCGAAAATGAAAGAGAAAAGTGGGTGGGTGTCTGCAGAAAGATAGGGTAAGTGAGAAGAAGATATAGGTATATGGGTAGAGTGGGAATCCTTTTTCCAATGTTCCATTTTCATTTCCTTTTTTCTCTTTTTTCTTCTGTAATGTAATCTATGACTGTGGAGTGTGGTGTGGGCTTTGTCTGGATTGTAACTACTGTTGGATTTGGACTTTGTTGAAAATAAGAGAAAAGTAAAATGAATTTGTTCTCAATCGTGGGTGGTGACTTACTTATCCAGTGGTGCTCTAGTTTATGAGTAGGAAGGTGAACCTGCAGAATGATTCAGTTCTGGCCGTTGATTTATTTTTTTTATGGCCCATTTAATTTTAACGTTATCCTCCATGATTGATGGGCAATGGGGACCTATATGTGTGTGTGCATGTGTGTAACGTGAAATCAAATGTAAATTATAATTTTATAAATTATATTTCTTAAGAACTTTGTGGACCCCACTCTCTTTCTCAAAAACCCTAATTTGATTGGTTGTGGGGTAGATCGTTTGGGGTGTATGATGGGAATTGTGATGACTTGTAGAGTTGAATTTCATGATGGTTTTCCTAGTAAAGTGGGCTAATCACGCCTAATTTCGATGGAAAAATTTCACTAATTTTTTTTTTTCAAATTCATGCATAGAGGTGGCTTGCCTCGATGTTTGTTTTGCCTCCAGTTTTAAAATTCTGGCTAAATACCGCTATCCTTGTTTATTTTATAGTATAAATGCTCTTTTCGCTAAATATTCTTAGCTTATTTTTTTAATATTTCCACTCTCAAATAAAAAAAATTTCACATAAAAATTGGAAATTTGAAAAGTTAGATCCCATTCGTACCCCTATTATCTGTGTAGGTCCCCAAGTTACATGGAGTAGGAACTATTAATGGGGTGTATCCAACATCTCACATGTGTGATGGGCACTGGAACAACCCACACTATGCAAAACTCTAGGCCCTTGCGAGTTATGATTGAAACTAACTTGTCTTCAGATAAACACTTGCTGATTTTTCACTTTCTGTTATGATATTTATTTAGCATTGATCGCTGTCATTGTAGAGATGTTTAATTATCGCGAGATGGTCAGTTCAAATAATTATATGTGATCTTATCATGATATTTCAAATGGAGCATCCAATCGACCAATCCAGGCTTCAAGGAAATAAGATCCTCTGTTTTCAAATATACGTATTGCATTACATCATTCCAATACAGATCATGATTCTCTTGTCTGGTAATGTGTAACCTGTCTAAGTATATGATATCTCTTCGGACTGGACGCCAGCTCTACCGTGTTTCAAGATATTAGAACAGACTGCTAACTGCGTTAATCCTGAGCTCTGGTGTACTGAAGTTTCTAGATCACTATGCCCTGCCATTCTATTACGTGCCTGTGTTGTCTGGATTTTGGATAGACTGAAGGTCATTCATAGTTTAACTTTGGATCCTCTCCTTCTTGAATTTACATATACAAAGAAGAAGAGAAGCAATGAGAAACTACAGATGAACAGCAACATGAATTTCCAGGAAAGGGAATTGTAGAGACTGGGATATGCATTCGCACTGAGGGTGCTTGCAAGCTCTTCCTGCAATCAAGTGAGAATTGGATTAAGATTATAGATAGATATGTGTATAGGTGCTAACGAGAAACAATCAATGAACTCTCATCGCTTTCTCTCTACTCGCATAAAATATCATTCTGAAAGCTACTTTGCTACAGTGCTAACCAGTGAGAGCTCCCAAGTTGCGTGAAATCTAAACCAAGCATTAAAATTTAAGGTAAACATATTTAACCAACCACAACCACAACGGGGTATGGGGGTAAACATATTAACTTACAGTAAATACCATGCCATGCATCATCTTTGCCTGGTTCATCGCAAAGATGTGTTGAGCATAATTGTAAAGCTCTATGTCAAGACTGTTGAGTGATGCTATCTCTTGGATAAGCGCCGCAGGAACCTGCTTTCGCGCCTGCATATATAGTTACACAAATCATGTCAGTGGCATGCTTGAGGCTAGCATTAGAGGAAAAAAATCAGTTTACGCTATCAGACCTCTTTGGTGAAGTTTGCTGGAGATATTTGCTTTAGAGAATTCCAACGCCGCTCAGCTTGGGAATTTCTCAAGTTTGAAATACACCCCCCATATGCTTCCATTAGTCTACCAACGGTCAACTAATGAAATGACAATGCCTTTAGTTAAACATATAGATGGGAAGTAGTAGGTGACATCCAAATCCCAATGACCAAAATAAACCAATAGCATTCAAATTCTCACATTTTCACGTCGTTGTTCTTCCTGACCAGTTAATGAGATCATATCAGTGTTATTCTCCTGAAAAAAAAGAACCTAAGTTGAGAAAATTTCATAGTCATTTTTTGTCATCACACTAAACAAACATCAACTTCTTGCCTGATCTTGATTAAGATAGGAATTTGTATTCCGAATCGAGGAGTTCTGTTCTGCAGAAGAGGTTATGCTTAGGACTACATAGGGTAAAGCTATTTCAATGTAGCACATCATACTAACAAATTTATCCACAGTAGTTGAAGGGACACTGAGGATGCAGTAGAATTTACCTGAAACATCTTCACTGGGGCCTGATATCGTGTGCAGAGATATAACCTGTGCACCAACAACATTTGCAAACATAGTAGCTGATTCTTTATGATTCTCGGTGAATCCTACATAAAGCATTCCCTCCAATCTCTTCTGCAAAATTTGCAATGTTATAAGTTGATGGGAGTCATTCAATGTAGAGATCATCCTGTAATGTAACTTAGCACACTCAATGTCTAAAATCCTTACAAGGACCAGCAATCATACCTTTGCAACTTCGAGAACATATTCACCAAGGGAATGATATTTAAGAACGCAGTGACGCACTGCATGTGCTTCTTCAGAGTATGAGTTGTTTGTGAGACCAGCAATCTGGAATTTTTAGTAGCAAAAACAGAGGATACAATATAAGTTCAAACCATTAAGAAAAAGAAGACTCTATTATAGAAACTCAAAGACTAAGACAGAAGATTACAAATGATATATTTTTATATGAGTGCCATAATAGTCATTTCTCAAGTAGATAATTTCAATTCCATTTGATCCAACTCTGCATGGTAGCATCTGCATCAATGTGCAGCTTCTAAAAAAATAAACCTTTCTGGAACAGCATATCTGTAACTGCAATAAGCAAATAAGTCCTCAAGATCATGGCATTGCAATACCTGGAAGGTGGCCCCATTCTGAACAATATCCTGAGTCGTAGGGTGTTTGATGTACTCATGTAGAGGCATCACAACGTCTTTTATGTCATATGAATTATTTGCCACTAAATGAGATAGCCCTCTGAGTTTTCTAGCATCCCTCTGCCACAAGATTGGGACAAATGTCAGAAAGGATATCAAATCCAAATCATCTACATAACACTGGTACCATTATTTCCTGGATTCACAAGTAGAAGAAGATTTCAAAAGCAGAAACTAAGGTTCAGAATTTCAACTTATCCCAGTCATGGCTGTAAACCCAATACGAATAGTGATATCGTGTGGTATAAGATTCAGGTGTTGTTCCTTTCATGAGTCTTGCAGTAGATGATCAATTGGAGATGCATGCCAACTAGTTTTGCCCTATTTTTCTAACCCCCAAAAGTTGTTATAAGCATCAAAGAGACTTAGCATATATAAAGTTAATTCAAACATTAACTTTTTGACCCAGAATATCTAGTCTGATTAATGAAGATATATTTTGATAGTTGAAAATCATATAAGTTGAGGAATGATATAACTGAGAGATATCACTCTAATTAACATACTAATTTTGAAAAAGGATGGGATCACATGGTACCAGTTTGTTTCAACCACCATAATCAGACTCAAGTGATTGAACGTAAAGTTTACAAGAACAAGATTAGTTAAAATTTCAACCAAATGAGAATTATGGTTAACAGATGGACATACTCGGGCAAAAAGATCTTCTCTCATCCAAGGAACCAAATACTTCCAAGGCCAGATATCCAACGTGCTTACTGTAGATGTCTTGCGACGTGCACGTTTGGCCATTCTGGCTGCTTTTGCAACAGATGTCAAGTTAGGATGAATCAAAAACCTCGCAGCTACCTCCACAGAAAATTCGTATGTGCTAAAAACACGATCTAAAGGATTTCTTAAGATTGTCATGACTGAAGTTTTCTCCTTTGGAAACATAGACATCAGACTATAATCATCATGGGTACTTATCAACCTGCAGTTTGGTTTTCTGCATAAGAAAACAAAAATCCACGTCTTGAACATTTCTGGGACATAATTCATGAAATAACAGGCTCCTCAATAAGATATAAAGTAAGTGGAATATATACTGGTTATTATTATTTTCTAGTATCTTCCCCTACACAGGTTGCTCATCTGCCACATGTAAGATGAAGATAGCATATCAGTAAAAAAATTCTAATACGAGGGAAGAATCAAAAGGAAAAGCATTTATTAGAATGTAACTAACACAAAAGAAGCTTAAACCTCCATGTCTACCAGGAAATAATAGTTCACGTGTTAGTAAATTCTCCTTGGAATTACCTTCAAGTAACCTTTTCTAAACAAGCTAATAAGCACCAGATATGGAAGCTGAAAAGTAATTATAATATTTTCAAGGCTTTGGAGTTATCCAAATTGAAGATATTTCAAAACAGCATAATATCTGAAAATGACTACCCAAGAAGAAAATACTTTTAACCCTGACAATTAAAAATGTCACATTATAATAAAGGATCATAGCATGCACTCATATAGTCATTACTAGCTAGTCCGTTTGGGCAACAATTTACTTTGCTTAAAGCAATATCAAACAATTCGGTCACTAATAGAGTAAGGAGATAAAAGGTTACCTTGGATCAAATCTCAACTTATCATAAGAACGTGGGCATTCCTGGGAGTTTGAGTACAGTTTTTTCAAGAAACTGGTAACATAGAAAGATAAAAGAAAAATCGGTAGGCATGGTAAATATTACATTGTAAGAGGACATTTGCGGATAAAACTAGATTTTCCCAATTTTAGAGGGAGTGGCATCAATTCATAACATATCATACTCAAATCTATGAGACATACCAATGGAAATATGTTCGTCCCCCTGTTCGAGGTATGTGTAGGAAAAATAGCAAGTCACGCAAGGCATGCTTGTTATGGCCCGCTTCAGAATACATGGAAGAGGATGCCCAGTTCTTGACAGTATGCTCACACTGATTATAACCATCATTTCCAACTGATGTTTCTACCGTATGAGGAACTGCGAGAACAGGCAAAACACCAGAATTGTGTTAGGTGAAAACTGAAGCCCATGCTGGGTACTAACGATGTGCTCTAAGAATAAGGAGAAGACTAAGCAAATGATGTCAGGCTGGCATTATCCTTTCCTTCCCTCACGGCATCTAGGATCAGTTTCATGGAAAAAATGCTACGGGTACATAGTCGATGAGAGCTAAATTTATACATAATTTCTATTTTCTTGACCCTCCTTTTACGGTTCCAAAATAAAATAACATAGAACAGAGTAAGACCAGACTGCCAACGGATGTCATAATGAAATGTAGAAGATGACTGAAGTAAGCCAAGCATAACTTCTTGATTTCCAGTAAACCGAAACCCAGTGAAGAAAATGAAACTAAAAAAGAGACGATTTTCAAGGAAAGCAGACAAAGATGTACCTAGTAGGAAAAGTATCATGATCAGTCCCATCGTCTGAATCATCTCCCTTCTCATCCTTATCTCTCTGATAAACCAAACCACCAAAGCAGCCACTGAAAAGGGAAAAATGGACTTCAATCCTCGTACAAATAACACAATTCAAAGAACGCAGAGCAAAATTTAGTGCACTAGGCGCCCGATTTTACGTTCAATAAAAAATAAAATAAAAAGACACACAAACATCAAGATGGCCTACCCTTATCGACCCTCGCAATCTCGTGTTCATAAATAACTACAAACACTGCAAGCTTGGCACCAGACAAACTCCACGGTCAGAGCAAAGGGGGTCCCCACTCCTTCCAGCACCCCTTTTTATGAGGTTTCTGCACCTCCGATCGAGGATTTTTACAGACCGAAGTACTTGAAAGCTGATCAGTTACAATTTTCGCCAATTTGCAATTCTCCAGTTTCACAGGAGGAAGAAATGGAAAGAAGAAAGTCAAAGCTTACTGAGGCTAAAATTGGAAAATAAAAGCGCCCATCCATAGTCCCCGCCCCCGGAATCCAGTACTGATAATAGTCCACTCCAAAAGATGGTCAATAGTGTGGACGGAGACACAGAATGACGGAACTACCCTCCAGGGCCGATGGAAGTGAACCAATCGAATAGTGCCAACATTTTAAACAGGTGATGTTTTCTGAAAATTGTTAATGACAATTAATTCGAAAATTTGAGTTGTGTTTATGAATTACTAAAAGATGTATCGTGAGTCGTGACCAATTGGTTAAAAATTAAAATCAATTTTAGAGTTTTTTTTTTGTAAAAAAAAACTGCCTATCTGCTGGGCTTATAATAGCTTAAGGCATAGTTTTTTTTATTTTTAATAAGTATCTTTATTTATTTATTTATTTATTTTTATTTTTGCTGCTCATTTACTTCTTATTTTCTCATTTTTAAAAGTTTGGAATATTTGTAAAAACTTCTAAAACAATAAAAAATATATATAAAAATAATATTTTTTTTCTCAACTTTCCTTTATTTACATAATATCATTAGAAGTAGGAGATGAATAAAAAAATTATCTCATAGTTACTTCATAAAAAAAATTATGGCTGAAAAAAGAAAGAAAATGAGAAGCAAAAATATAACTTTAAAATACTCATATTGAAATAAAAGCAAAATCTAATTTTTTTTACAGGTACAAAATAAGTGTATAAAAAATAGTTAAAAAAAAGAATAAAGTTTATGGTACAAAAGAACATTTCAAAACATGAATTAAAGTTTAAACAAGTAGAGAGAAATTTTCAAAGAAGGTGGTTGGCTATATTAACATCTCTAGAACCGGCTTAAAAATAGCTAAATGAAAGTAAAAGTTGATTTGATTTCAAAAGCAAATTATACAAGAGTTTAAAGCAGGTTAATTCAAAGCAGAACTACAACAACGTCTATTCATGGTTCTCTCCAAGACATCATCACAGAGAGACAGACGGTTTTTAAACACAAGAAAGTTCAAACTTGAAATCTATACTTCAGCTAAATCCAAGACAATATCTTCTGTCCAAAACCAAGCATCTCAGACTTAGATCTTATTTTCACATAGAGATCACTGATCAAGTCCATTTTCACCTTGCGAATGCGACCCAGAGATGATTCTTTGCAAGCTGACGGGGTATAGGTCCCTTCATATGCTTTGCAGATGTAGCTGATGAAATCTCTATAATCCTAAAACCATAGCAAAAAACAGTGTTGTATTGAGTAAAATGTGTAAATATACATGAAATTCTCGTTGTTGCTAGCTTTTCGCATCGTGTAAGCTCACACACACGAACCAAAAAATACTCTCAAGTCTTTTGAGTTGGTTCAAACTACCGGCTTGAGAAATCTAAACAAGAGGTATTATGGTTGTTGGAACATGGTGTTGAGAAAGGCTGGTTAGTGGAACAGGGTACTGAAAAGGGCTTTAGGTATCTATGGTTCCTGGTTCCGTAAAGTTTTTTCTATTGATAAATCAATACTAGTACTAAAACTCATGATCTCATGAACATGCTTTCTTACAGACAAACCTTGACAACTAGTCCATGGTGGAACTAAAGTTTCTACCTTGTAAGAACATAACGTATAAAAGCATTCTACGAAAGGCCACCTTCGTTTAGCAAGCGAATCATTTTCCTCATTGTTACTATGTAAGGGAAAAGGTAAAGGATACTAACATCATAAAGTGGTTCACCATCCACGACTACCCATGGCACGTATTTATGTGGTGGTTCAAGTGCACTTGTTTGTGCTGCAAATCTCAATTCAACCTGCACAAAGATATTAACAATATGAGGTGAACAAAAAAACGTACTTCGCCACGCAGTAGATGTCCTATATGAGAATATGCCTAACCCATTTTTAGTGAGCAAATCGTAAAGAGGAATCTAAATATGAAACTGTATGCTCTGTTGGAAGAGATAGACGAGAACCCAAAGTATTCCCTTTGGCTGCTTCTTATTTTAATAAGCGTAAAAAAGGGTTATAATACCAGAAACGTAAAAAGCGTGAAACAAAAGGGTTATAATACCTGGCAAGTGATGGTTCCATTGCCCTTGATTTTCGCGTTTCCATAAGGGATGAGCTTCAGATCGGTGATCGAATCGAGCCCAGAATCGAAGAGCTTGTAGAGATAATTGACGATGAGGTTGGAGCAATATGGGCACAGAGTCTCGTAGTAGATTTCGAAGCTCACTTTATCTCCGCTGTTAGAGGCGGAAGAACAAACGATCATGGAGAGAATGAAGAGCAATCGGAAGATAGAGATACCCATGGAGGATTGTTTGTTGGGTTGTAGTGGGATTTTGTGATTCCAACGCAAAAATCTTTCTATCTTGATTCCAATGACTGGTTTGTAAATTTGGATGGGTATTAAGCTTGTCCAAACATCAGATAAACTCACTCTGTTTTGGCAAATCTCTCTCTTTGTTTAATGTTGTCTGTGTTGACTTCATACTCTCATGGACTACTTATCAAAAAAAAAATACTCTCATGGACTATAACTATTGCTCAATGAATCTGGCGCGACGCGACCCCTAGTTGAGATTCTTCCAGTCTAGCTACACTATTGTCTCACGCAATCCACCTTTATAAAAATTGTTTAAAATTAAGAGGGGAGAAATATGGTTGTATAATTCCTTGAAACTAAAGAAAAACTGAATCTTTTTGCAACAGACTATTGCAAGCATTTCATGATTCGTACATTAATGTAAAGCAGCTGCAACAAGATTAATTTCCTATTTCAAATCACATGAATTGTAATCAGCTCTTAGCTAAAGATGAAGCTCCCATTTTTCAAGAAATAAGTCCCCTGCTCTTCAGACATTCCACAGATTCCTTAATAATTTGTTCCATTGGAATGAATTCTAGACCCAAGTCGATCAGCTTCTTGGCTGCATTCTTAACCCTTAGCAACCCTGGTTGGGTATCCTTTGGCAACCTTCAAAGATGCACCATCTCAATCAGTAGAAACACCAA
>JAOWBN010000016.1:144010-166754 GCA_028565015.1 Pinguicula moranensis | reverse complement strand
AACTAAGTCCACAAGCCGGACTTATATAGCCAAAGAAATCCCATAATTTTCGCAATCTGCCATAATCGCGCAAATCACTCGACTCAATCAAATCAACTAAAAGCGGTAAATTGCTGAAAATCCGGAAATCAGTTGACTTCTTAGCAGCAAAATTGCGGTAAATTGACATCAAGATTGACTTCAAGATTGGCAGCAATAGAGTGGGTTGGATCGGATTGGTTTAAATAACAAAAAAAACTTTTTTTTGAATTTAAGCAAAATATATAAGAAAATTTAATGAATTGTATGTGAATTTCTGAAAATAAATTATTCAATATAAATATATCGCAAGCGTCTAATTTTTTTTTAGATTTGAATGATGAATGTTTAAAGTAAAAAAAATTTAATTTTTTATAGGTCTAATTTTTAATTTATGCAATAATTTTTTTCAAGTGCAACTAAATAAATTAAAGAAATATAAAATATATATATTAAGAACTATCCAAAAAAATATAAAATAATATTTATTTATTACCTGTATATCAATAATAATAATATAACACTGATATACATATGTGTAAGTTAGCTCATTGGTTTGCGCACTTGACAATAATTTGGGCGAGTCATGGATCAAATCATGTTTGGGATTTGATAAATAAAAAAGATCTGTCAAAGGGAGGCAAACCAGACTCGAGATCTGTTAAAGGGAGGCAAACCAGACTCGAAACCCTACCCTTTCTTTAGATAAACTGAAACGCCAACCAGAAGATCTGGACTACAATTTCGAGATTTGATAAGAAAAAAATAATATTAGATTATCTAGAGAGACCAAATATAAAAAATAAAAAAATTTACACATAAATTTGCTTTTCTTTAATTCCAAGGGGGACAATGGTCCCCCCTGCCCCCTCCCTCAGCCTCTGTGTTCCACTCGTTAGTCCATACAAAGTGCTCTCCAGATTTTTAGAAAGAGTTCATGTCTTCTTTTGTCCAATTTTATGAGAAGTTTGTGATGTAGTAGGAAATTGTATCTTCTCTCAATGGCCTGATAGTCTGACAACCCCTTCTTCGAATTCTGTTGTCACTCTATTGTGTTTGGGGTTGAGACTAGTCTATTCTGGACGCTTTCAATTAATTACCCCGGTTGACCATCTGCCATTTTACCTTGTCTGGCGGCAATGGTGCCTGTAAGAATCCATCGTTTAATCCAAGTCAAGAGTTATCCTAATGCAGGAGGATCCGAGATCGTTGATAATACTGAGTTGTCAGATACTATTTTGTCGAGACTAAAATAGCATGAGGTGACAGATCAATGCAAAATTAGGAAGTAATGGTTACATTTGTCTTTATGTGACATATTTTAGTATTTTGGTCATAACTTTTGCTACGCTTATCAAAATCGCGTATAAGACCCCAATCCAGAAACGGTTTTTTGGCATGCACGCAGTTCACATGTGCATTAATTTTCGATCTCAAATTCTGCTATTTTCTTTTCCTAAACATTGAAATTAGTTATTTTTTACTATTTTAGTAATAAATCATTTGTCAAATAAAATGTCATTTAAACCCGATTTAGACCAAAATTCTAGTCGATTGATTAGATATTTTGTACTTTTATTTGGAGTTATTTTTGGAATTTTGCTATTTTTGGCAAAATGTAAATATCCTCAAATTCTGGCGATAAAGTTTGATTTGTAGACTTAGTTTTTATTATTAAATTGTTATTGAATATTATTGAAACCCTAGAGATTATTTTCTCTAATTTTAGGATATTTTTTGTGGTTCTTCCTTACAATCCCACCGAATAATCGTTATTTTGCATGTCGCCAAATCCTCTATAGCATATAAGAATGAGAGTTTGTGTTGGTGGTTTGATTTTGCAAGTAGAGTAACTTTGCAGAAAACTGATGGATGCGGTAAACCTATGCTGGTTCTAGTGAGATGGAAGAGATTCACTTACAAGAATCCATTCTTTGAAACATGTTTTCCGATGGTACAAGTTGTTAACTGTTGGAATGAAATTGGCAACAAAGACAAAAGGAGCTCACAGCTCACCAGACAAACGCATGCAGCATACCAGACAAAGACATGACATTTGACAAATAATTCCCGTGATGTATGATGTATTAATTCTCTTCCATGCGTGCGTTATCATTATTTGGTGTAAACTTCCGCTATAAAACAAGGCATATGTAAGGAATGAAGAAGATTCAATAACGAATATAGTTTTCTCTCGTTTTTTTTGTTTAGCATTTTATAATTGGGTATCGGAGCTAGATTTTCAAACTCTAATAAACATTTCGTCTCCACCACTTCCGCCTCGATTCCGGCATCGTTATTGCTCCTCCGATGATGAAACTGGTCCCAAAATGTAGCCCATATCCTCCTCTATTAGATCTGCTCGACACCCGAATTTTTTCGACCACCACGCGCCGTCGCCGGACAACGTGACCTGCGGCAGTTTTTGACCATTTTCGGGCGCGTCCGGTGTCGGAATCATCGGAAACCACCACCGTTGCGATCATCATGAAAAGAGCTTTCTGTAAGAAGGTCACAGGCCTCCAGCGCGGCCGCCGCCGTCGACAGAGAGGTGAAATAACAGAATTTTTGTCTTTGGTCCCCATCGCATCTGTGCAATTAAATTTTCATAATTATGTTCCGTTTGATGGATATTTGTGTTTTAATGGTTGAATTGGATTTCTCTTTATATAAAACACCTAAGTTTGTCATAAAATAGATGATTCAAATATGTACATCATTTCTTTGGTCAACATATTCTAGAACATCTTGCGGGATCGCCTGGATTAGTTGGGAGAAGATGTGTGAAAGTAAAGAATGTGGAGGGTTGTTTTCTTGATCTTGGTTTATTTAATGCTGCTTTATTGTCTTGGATGGATATACTGCATATAATAGATCTGGTGAGAAAGTTAGTGGAGAAACATCAAGATAAATTGTTGCTTATAAAGATGCTTTCAATTGTTATAGATACTGCATATAGTTGACCTTGTGACTTTGTTCTTTTCAGATGATCAGTACAAATTGGTTGCAAAAGGATCTAGCTAATATAAATAGAGAAGTAACTCCATGGCTGGTATCCATGTGGCATCCTCCCTGGTACTCCACTTATAAGGCACACTACAGGGAAGCTGAATGCATGAAACTAGCTATGGAAGATTTACTATATGATTATGGTGTAGACATAGTCTTCAGTGGACATGTAAGTCTTGTTAATTTAAGAAAACTTCTCATGCAAAATGGTAAATGTCCTTCTATTTGCAGCAGAGACTCTGTTTTACTCCCTGAATCATTTGTCAATTTCACCAAAACAAAATTCAATTTGATAAACCTGCTCTGAAAGCTTAAGTTGATGGGGGTATGCACAATTAATATCTAGTAGGCCATTTAGATTATGACTGCTTAAAAATCTTCAGGTTCATGCTTATGAAAGGTCAAATAGAGTGTATAACTATGACCTTGATCCCTGTGGTCCTGTCTATATAGTAGTTGGTGTGGGGTAATAGAAAGAAAACGGCAAGCACATGCTGATGATCCCGATAACTGGCCCAAACCATCTACGACACCTGATGATTTTATGGGTGGATTTTGTGCGAGCAATTTCACTTTTGGTTCAGCTGTGGGCAAGTTTTGTTGGGATCAGCAGCCGGAATATTCTGCATACAGGGAAACCAGCTTTCGTCATGGGATCCTAGAGGTACTTTCTCTTCTTCTTACATTCTTACTCCAGAAGGACATAAATTACTTGGCAGCTGGTGCAATCTGATACATTCATGTTATGGTTTGGTATGATGAATCCTTGGATTTGATTCATGTTGACAGGCTATTCTTGCATGTGCCTTCATTTAATATTTGCAGATGAAGAATGAGACGCATGCTCTCTGAACTTGGCATTGCAATCAGGACATGTACAGCGTAGTTGGAGATCAAATTTACATAGTGAGGCAGACAGAAAAATGTCCAGTGAAAACAAAGGTAATAAAGCAATTCGACACAGAAAAGTTGGAGATTGCATCTGTCAGTTCCAACTGAAAGAATACATTAAAGTCACCTAGATTCTCTCAAGGACTAAATATTTACAGCTAACAACTTAGAGCTGGATGTAATAACTGCCTAAGAAAACACATACAATTGGGTGCAAGCTTACACTGAAGACAATGTGTAAACATCATGAAAACTAGGAATTTGTTTTGGCATTTGATATGTTGTGGGGATTGTAAGTATATTTGCCATTTTGCCAGGGAGAAACATCTCGTGGAATTGTATCTATACAACTGTGATGATGTCAAGTGTCTTCCGGACCAGGGATTCCCACCAAGGCTCAGAGAAGTTGAAATTGATTCTTGCGCAAGTCTGGAGTCGTTACCGGAGATGATCGGAACGATGAGATCCATTGAACTAATTAAAATCAGGAATTGTCCGTCTCTCCAGAATTTCCCCAGTTTTGCTCTGCCTCCAAACTTATCATCACTCTGTGTACGGAATTCCAAGTTATTTAAGCCCTCTCGCAGTGGGGCCTGCATGGACTCCATTCTCTCACAGTCCTTTCAATTGGTGGAGTAGGGTTCAAAGATCTCGAGCTACTTGGGGATGATGATCGACTCTTTCCTCCTTCCCTAGACAGACTCACCATTCGCGATTTCCCAAAGCTGACTTCACTCGCTAAGGTACTGGAAAATCTGGACTCGCTCAAGCAATTATTCTTGCTGGACTGCGCCAATCTCAGTGTCTTGCCCAGCAAACGAATACTCCAACATCTTGAGGTGCTTCAAATACGCCGCTGCCCAGGTCTCGTGAAGAAGTTTGCCAAACACAAAGGGGATGATTGGCCAAAGATAGAGGGAATTCCTAGCGTGGATATTGATGACCAAGATTACTACGGGTTCTTATTTTAATTTGGTATTACTTCTCTTACATGAACTCTCACATACGAGGGCCTAGAGATATGTTCATATTAGGCTATCTATCTATCTCTTTCTATTTTAGAGAGTTACTAGTTTATATTTGAAACGTACTTGATGATTAGATTGTCTTACATTCTTACTCCAGAAGGACATAAATTACTTGGCAGCTGGTGCAATCTGTTACATTCATGTTATGGTTTGGTATGATGAATCCTTGGATTTGATTCATGTTGACAGGCTATTCTTGTATGTGCCTTCATTTAATATTTGCAGGTGAAGAATGAGACGCATGCTCTCTGGACTTGGCATCGCAATCAGGACATGTACAGCATAGCGGGAGATCAGATTTACATAGTGAGGCAGACAGAAAAATGTCCAGTGAAACCAAAGGTAATAAAGCAATTCGAAACGAAAAAGTTGGAGATTGCATATGTCAGTTCCAACTGAAAGAATACATTAAAATCACATAGATTTTCTCAAGGACTAAATATTTATAGCTAACAACTAGAGCTGGATGTAATAACTGCCTAAGAAAACACATACAATTTGGTGCAAGCTTACATAGAGGACAAATGTGTAAACATCATGAAAAGTAGGAATTTGTTTTGGCATTTGATATGTTGTGGGATTGTAAGTATATTTGCCATTTTGCCAGGTAGAAGAGTGAGGAAACGATTCTATATTACTACATGCTGGTGAAGTGTATATCTAACATTGATCTGTTATTGTAAATGAGATCATAGTGATGTACAAATGCTTTTCATTATTTGTGCGAAATTCCAGTAGACTGTCTTCAATCAGAACTTTACATGCAGGGGCAGAGGCAAGGGGGTCTCGGCCCCCCACACCTCAATGGCTCAATTTTTTTACTTTTGACATGTAATATTGAAAAGAAAAAAAATCACCCCCTAAGATAGTTTTCGCCCCCCCTTCCTCAAATTTGTGGACCGGCCCTGGATGCATGTGTTTCTTACGGGTCAAGTGTCATCTCTTCAAGAAGCAAAGAGACATCATCAATTACAAAAATTTCGAGAATTTCTCTACAAATTTCTTGAAATAATAAATTAATGCAAATAGGGAATTAATCAATAAGTAGATGAAGAATATAATTGCTTGTCACAGAACTATTCTTGTATAATTATTAGAAGTGAAGTATTCTATTACTTTTTTTGGTTTGTTTAGAGGCTTGGGTAACCCTTGTCCATTGCAAATGGAGCTGGAAGAGTCATTATTGACAATTCTTTTAGCTTTGTGCTAATAGTGGGCTAGAGCAAAATGGCTCAATTAAATTCCAGTGCTTCTGTTTAGTGAAGTTGCTGGAACTCAAAATATCAAATGGCGCAATTCATATTGGGTCGCAACGGAACGATCTCTTTGTATAATTATAAGGGTAAGGCCGCGTACATCTGACCACAAACCCCAACTTAGTTGGGAATATACTGAATACGTTGTGGATTGTGGGTGAAAATAGCCGAGATTATAAAAATATAAATGGCCTGGACTGCAAGTCCCATCTACCCTACAATGATAGAGGCTTACTTGAAAATTTAAATTCGAGCGGCCCTTACAACTTAGCCACATAAAATTACAGAATAAGGGCTCAATTTTGAGCCCCTTTTTCAGCCGCTCAGAAACGAGATTCTTCGAGCTTTTGTTGGGACAAATTCGCCTAAGTATTTTACTGTTTGATTTGTTTCAGATTGTGCAGACCATTGTCGAACAGGTGGAGATTCTTTACCAGTTGCCCGTTAACATGAAATCCCTGTCAAATCCGTGCGATTTATCCGTGCGCTATATCACGTCTCGGTTCCCTACCTAGTTTGCCGTTGCGCGCCTCGTATTTGGGTAGTTTAAGTCCATGATTTCTTCCCCATTCCATATTACTCCCAGTAGTGGTTTTAGATCCACCGACGTGGCATACCTCACAAACCCAAAACGATTTCCTTGTGTATTCCCTATGGGTGGCAATGCATATCCTTAATTGCTCCATAGGTGCCGAACATTGTAACAAGATCATGTTTCTGCCAATTTTCAGGGTATGCAAAGTAAAATTTGTTGGATGTCTCTTGTACTCTTTCCAGAAACTGTTTTGAGGTAGGTTTCCGTCTCTTTTGCCATAATTCTTCTTCTCATTGTGTCTCTGATATCTGAGTCTTTGCTGCAATTCTTTCATCATCTCTCACTATCTTCTTATTTGTATGTAAAGTTCCTCACCCCTCCTACGGATTGCGTGAAAGCTCCCCTGTGGTTCCTGGATTTTTTTGTATCTTCCAGGACTCTTGCACAGGTTTACACCATTAGCTGCCCTGTGCTCTTTGCCTGAAATCCGCAGGAGTTTTGGTGATCAAGGATGATCCCGAAGATTGTTGATGATAATGACATTGACTACTAGAGGAAAACATGCTTCGAGAAGACAACTCTCATGCATAGTAATAACAGAGGAATTGTGAAGTGACAATTTGTTAAGAATGTAAGTTATGATTTCAACCTGCAGCTGCTTTCATAGCAGAGATCAAGAATTCGTGTACAATTCCTTTTCGGGTTACACAGGACTTCAGTAGTTGAGTTGAGTCCAATTGTAGCCCAATAAGACTGACAGATTGTTAGTTGGGCTGACATTTAACGAGGGTGCTGAGGCAGGATGTAGATTTATTTACTAAAATAAACCCATTTTGTGAGGCTGAAAACCTCTATCGCTATTCGCCAATCTCATCTATGGCGATAGTCTCTGCCAGTCTCTTACATTTCTCTTCTTGTGCTCCAGTTTGTCGTGTTCCAATCTCAGTTGCCCGATTTTCCGGTACATCGGCTTCCATGGATTCCAGCGGTGATGGCGATCTTAGATTCAAATTCATGGAGTTCCCTCATGCTTCCGTCACCCAGAGAAACCTGATGGTGGAGTTGCTATCCTCGGTGGATAATCGCCTCGGACCCTCACTTCAGAGTTGTACCTTGCCGCGCGATGTACAACATTTTACAGCTGGTGCTGCGACTGCTTCGCTTCAGCTAAGAACTGGACTCCCTTCTTCTCAGGTACTCTATTCTTCTTCTCTTTATGTCATTTTAGCTTTTAATATTTGTGCTTTTTGTTTATTTTTATGCTTGGGGATTTCAGTTTTCGGCGTAAGGATTATCTTATGATGAATTGTTCTGTCAGATAAATTTGGTGACAACCGTTGAACAAGCATCCTCAGAATCTTTCACTTGCCATTAAAAATGCATCAATTAAATTAGTCATTTTTTATGTTAATGGGACTGTCTATAAGAATAAAGTGATACGAATGAGCCAGAAGGTAGAAATATCGATGGCATGTTGATACAATTTTTTTTTTTTGTCTAAAGTTATTCATTAAAATAAAAGTTTCCGTTTTGGCCAGAGCGCCATTACAAGAACAAAAACAAGGCTATGACTTATAGCAGCCTTTATCTAAATCTCAAATGTGGTAGACCCCACTTTTCTACACGAATGCACCCGCTAACAAACCGATGTAGTATTTATGGCTTAAAATATCTTCGATTTTCACCGCTAGCCCCGTGGTTTGCGAAATAATCCGCAATGTTGTTCCCTTCGCGGTACTGATGCTGTACATGTATCCGTAATGTTGATACAATTATTATCAGCCTGTTCAAATGAAATTTGTCAGATAGTTATAATCAATTTTGTTCCCTCTACTCTTCGTATTTGTTTTGAGTATTTGTATTGCTGTCGTTAGAATGAAGTTTGTTGATTTTCGTTGAATTCTTGTCCAAAGCTTGTGAAGAGCTGTATCGTGCTATCACCAATTTCTTGAACTTGTGTATTTTATGTTAGAAGTTGTTGCAAACCCTGTCTTTATGTTAAAACTTTGCAAACTTTGAATATGTCTCCAGATTGAATTTATCCTTGAAAGCTGGATCCACTGCAAACTGCCATCCAATGGATCCTTGAATATCATGTCCCTCTCAGCCTACTTGAAGTCCTCGACGAATGCACCACACTTTGTATTGGAACTCATCCAACCCTCCCCAACATCCCTCGTATTCGTTCTCGACTGGACTTCAAGAAAAGATCTCGTCTTATACCCCGACTACCTGAAAACATACTACCAAGATACCAACTTGGACAGCTACAGGAAACAACTTCTGGTCCTTCCAGAGGTAAAGCCTTATATCTCCCCATATCTTTATCTCCGAGCTGTCGTCTCTCCCACAGCCATTATTGTCAATGTTGATACTGGGACTAGGAACACGGAAAAGATGGAAGAGATAACACAGGAACATATCGGGCCTGCTGCGAAGGAGGTGCTGCAAATTTGGATGGACACTTGTGCCTGTTTGGAGAGAAGTGTGAGTGAGAGTGAGAGGGCATATTTGGCTGAAAGGGATGGGATGCTCAAGAAGTATACTGTTGATGTTGAGCTCCCATCTAGTTTGCCAAGGTTGTATGGGCAAGAAGTGGCTGATAGAGTAGTAGGGGCCTTAAAGGAGTACTACTATAAGTGATCTTGTATGTTGTAAATGCGCAGTGTGGAAGTAAACTCTGTTTTTGCACTTGTGTTAGTGCCATTGTGAATAATAGTTAGCGTGTATTTGCTACACAGCTCATGATTTGAAAGTGTTGAAATTTAGAGAAAGATGTTAAAAGTGATCAATTTGAGGATTTATAAAAGTGTTTTTAAAAATAACTGAAATATAGAGAAACGTGAAGAAGCGCTTTTAACAATTCAACTATCATTTTAAACCATATGTGAGAAGTGATGAAATGTAAAGAACTCATATATAGATTATTTTTGGAGAATTTGAGGAATGTTTGTGGAAAGCTACTAAAAAATAGATTAAGCTGAAAAAGCAAAATTCGAAAAGTTGTTGGTAAAAATAGTTTCACGAAGTTGGTTTAGCTGGGACTTTGACAATATAAAAATAAAAATATAAAAGTAAAAAATAACTTCTACAATATAATTGCCAAAAACTTGGGAAATACCACATAAAGTTAGGTAATAAAATAAAAGAAATGAAATTTTATTTATTTTAAGTCATAATCAGTTTTAAAGGATGTTTAAAACAATACCTTAAAATTTGAGACCTAGCGAAATTAGTTATAGAATATTTGAAAATGAAATTATATTTTTTAATACTTAATTTGAAACAAACGCTGCAAATTATTTTCTGTTTGGTACAATATTAAATTAAACTGCCGTTCTCCAACAGTAACAAGTTGGAACTAGGAAGTATGAAGTGATATAGCGCATGGAAACCGACGCACGGAAGTCAAGAAAGGAAGCGAAATTATCTTTTTGTTCTTGTGTTAAATAGGGATGCTGTGTTTAACACGTCTTAAAAAGAAACTATGTTTTGTCGCTATGATGACGGTGCGTTTATCATATCTTGCTTCTTTACAACATTCGTTTATGCCAGATTTATGCTCTCATCTTAAGCTATTCATCCACCCACTTCATTCCAGACCCAATTTCACCGAGCATTTTCTCTCTATATTACCATTCTGCCGGAAAAGGGAAGAGTTGAAGGCATTGAACTCTCTTCTCATAGTGCGTGGACTGCTTAGGCATCAGCCATTACTTAAACAGTTCGTGAGCCAATGTTGTCATCTGGGTTTTCCGGGTTTGGCTCTTCCAGCGTTCAAAGTGATGGAAAAACCTGGCCTTTACTGGCAGAATTTAGTTATCACGAGTTTATGCAACGATGGGTTGTTTGAAGACGCGATATTTATTTATAAAGAATGCCATAATTCTGGTTTTTTCTCGAATAATTACACTTACCCTTTCGTGATCAAGGCGTGTGCCGCTCTGTGTGATGTGGGGTTTGGTGAAATCGTCCATTGTGTGGTCTTGAGGAGTGGGTTTGGTAGGATTATGGTAGTGCAAACTGGACTTGTTGATTTCTACTCCAAAATCGGTGAAATGAGGAATGCGTGCAAGTTGGTTGATGAAATGTCTGAGCCAGATGTGGTTGCTTGGAATGCGATGATTTCTGGATATTCTGTTAATGGCCTTGACTATGAGGTTCTTCAGGTACTTCAGAGAATGCGTGGCGTGGGTGTGAATCCTAATGCGAGCACACTAGCGAGTGTGCTTCCGGTGTGCTCGCGGTTTGGAGTTGAACAGTTGGGTTATTCTCTTCATGGATTGTCTTATAAACTTGGATACCATGAATTTGAGTCTCTGGTTCCAGCTTTCATCTCAATGTATGCTAATCGTGGGGACTTGTCGTCTGCAAGCAGTATATTTGAAACTTCAACAAAAACTAGTATTGCCGTTTGGAATGCCATAATATCTGCTTACACACGAAATAGTAAGCCAAAGAATGCTGTTCAAGTGTTTAAAACAATGTTGCTTGAAGACATGAAGGCAAATATGGTGACTTTTGTGTCTCTTCTACCCTCTTTGGAGGATCTTGGTAGCTTCTATGTTGCAGCTGTCCATGGTCATGTGTTGAAGTTTGGATTTGAGAAAGAGCTGTCTGTTGTCGCAGCTCTTCTGTCCGTCTATGCTAAACTGGGAAATGTTGTTCCTGCTGAGTTCCTTTTTCGTAATGTATCCTCAAGGAATCTCCTATTATGGAATTCAATGGTTTCAGCATATGCTGGCAATGGTCTTCCGGAAGAGAGTATTGAATCATTCAGTCTCATGCAGGTGGGTGGTTTAATTCCCGATTCAATCTCAATTCTAAGTCTCCTCTCTTCATGCTCTGAGTTGAAGGCCAGCCTGCTAGGGAAATCTGCACATGCTTTTACTATTAGAAGGAAGATTGATTTGAATCTGAATGCATCCAACGCATTGTTGGATTTTTACTGCGGTTTAGGTGAGTTGGCCTATTCTTTCAGGATATTTGACAGAATGGTTCCTAAAAATGTTGTTTCATGGAACACAATGATTTCTGGATGTGTGGATAACGGAGAATCAGAGAGCGCAACACTCCTATTCCATCAGATGAGGCAAGGAGGAGTAAATTTCGATTTGGTTACATTGATAAGTATTCTTCCCTCTTGCCATGGCTGTCAAAATCTGGATCTTGGTTTGGTCATTCATGGCTATGCTACCAGGGCTGCTCTGACAGCTGATATTTCATTAGCTAATGCTCTTATTAGTATGTATTCCAATTTTGGTGAGCTTCATTCTGCGAGGTCACTCTTCGACAATATACCGGATAAAAATGTGGTTTCTTGGAATGCTGTTTTGACCGGCTATCGATACAGTAACCTACTAAAGGAGACAATTGAATTGTTTAATCAGATGATACAGGGGAATCAGAGACCAAATTGTGTGACTTTGCTGATTATGTTACCTGTTTGTCATACTCTTCTGCATGGAAAATCTCATCATTCTTACATCATTAGGAGGAGGATTTCCCTGGAAACACCTCTTCTCACTTCTCTGATCATTATGTATGCAAAATTTGGGAATCTGTCGTCGAGCATGACGCTGTTTCATACTGGAGACAGAACAAGTATTTCTCTCTGGAATGCTGTTACATCTGCGTATCTACTTTCCGGAAATGGAATGATGGTGTTCCCCTTCTTTCGCCAGATGCTGCAGAACAAACTGAAACCGGACTGTGTCACAGCTCTGAACCTTATTTCAGCTTGTGCCCAGCTCAAGAGCTTGCATGTTTCAAACACTGTCTTGGCTTATCTGTTAAAAGAAGGTTTCAAAAACAGTGTGGCTACTGGCAACGCCTTGATTGATCTGTATGCAAAATGTGGGAGCATCTCATCTGCAGGAGTCCTATTTAATGAGTTGCCACAAAGGGATATAATCTCTTGGAGTACCATGATAAATGCTTATGGATTGCAAGGAGATGCTCCAGCTGCTCTAACTCTTTACTCAGAGATGACGCTTTTTGGCATCAAACCTGATAAAGTTACATACCTGAGTATCTTATCAGCCTGCAGCCATGCTGGTTTTGTTGAGCAAGGCAAGATGGTTTTCGATTCCATGATAAGTGATGGCATACTTCCAGGCGAGGAGCACTATGCCTGTATCGTCGATCTTCTTAGCAGAAGGGGATACATAAATGAGGCATATGAGATTGTCAAGAGTTTACCTGATAAGTCATCTTTGAACTTGATTGAATCATTATTGGGCGCTTGTCTATACCAAGGATATAGTTCCATTGGAGAAGAAATTGGTAGATGGCTTCTAGATATGGACCTGAAAGATTCCAGATCATATGTGATTCTCCACAATATCTATGCAGCAGCAGGAAAATGGATAGATGCTAAGGATGTGAGGCAGATGATGGAACAAAAGCACTTCAGCAAGGATCCAGGAATTAGTTTTGTTGATGGAGATGCAAGTGGCTAGATGAAATCCTAGACTAGCATCAAGATATGAAGACAGAGGCAAAAGTCAAAACACACGACACAGCATGGTTTCATCAGTGATTCAACTCAGCACCGTGCTCGAAAGTCCTGGCTGGTAATTATTATACAGATGCTTCTTACACTAAAGAAATCCACCTGCAGAACAGCAATATCAGTTATTGTTTCTTGAGAGTTTAAGAATGATGATAACTATCCTGATTGAAGCCTCAGTTTCAACTACCATTGTTACTCTATTGGCGATAGTGTCGAAAGCCACGTTAAGGGAGAGAGTCAATCAGATGAATGGAAGAGAGCTTCCAAGAAAACCTGTTTGTGAATATTTGGGATGATGAGCTGATTAGAGGCGGCACCTGGATTTTTGGCGAGAAGGACGACATTGGATAATCTTTGCTCACATGAATCACAATATGTTCTTCTGAGCCAGTGAACAAACACACTCTTACAATCACTTCATAGATGTTCATGAGTAAACTTGGCACCAATGATCATCTTTAGGTCATGGATTCAAATCCTTGAAATACCATTATTGTACAAAAAGAATGCTGGAATTTTGTGTTCCTCAGAATGTGATATGATACAACAATAAAAGAACATGAAATTTGTTCGTACATCGATTAAAAGTTTCGACATCCAGTCTAAACAATTGAATTGAGCTAAACTAAACTGCAATACTAAAACCTTAATCGTACTAAAAACAAAAACGCGCTAAACTAAAAGAATAGTCCAACAAATCTAGACAATGGAAAACCAAAAGGTAGGAGCGGAGTTATCAATCAGTCGTGCAGCCAAGTAAATCCTTTATAGTCTCATCATTCATCAGTATAATTTCTTCCCAAACGCAATCTCATTCTCATGGAAGAAACTTCAGTCTTTCGATTTGGAAGCACACGTAACCAGCAGATATTCAAACCGGGAACATGAAACCTAAAACAGTCCCATGTTGTACTCTAAATGAAGCCTCAGTCTACAGTCTGTATCAAAAAATCCAATCTTATTGCAAAAGCACATTCACTCGTAGCATCCACAAACCATTCTGACGTCCCTAGCTCATGTTGTATTGCTCATGTTGGAGGTTTGTTTAGCTACGTATATCTGTCTCACCTTCGCTGCAGGATTACCCTTATCTCCACCAGTTGGTTGATTCCTTCCATGATAACCTACTCTTCGATGAGTCCATTCATTTCCTGGGTTGTTCCTCTGCACCATGCCTCCCCTTTGATAATTATACGCAATAGAATTGCCCTGTTGAGTGAAAGTATTCCTCTGAGGAAACTGCGTCTTCAGAGGACTACTAGCATTTTGATATTTGTCATTCTCGTTTATGCTGACCTTCGCAGATTCTGCATTTGCATTTACTGATGAACTGGGTACAGCAGCATTCTGGCCTGGTGAAGCAGAGCTGGCTCTCAGTGTATTTACGAGTCCCAGTTCAGAAGGTAATGGTGTCACATCTGCAACCGCAGCAACTGTGAAACTAGGACCTGTGTTTGTTGATGTCGGAAGTCGAGATTCCGCAAACCTATTGGCAGCTAATGATTGTTCAACAGCATTTACATGGTTCAGTTGAGAAGGGAGTGCACCTTCTACTTGTGACTGCAATGGTCGACATATGGGAACTGGGTGGACTGCTGAACCAGAATTATGTCCCCAACGAGCTTGGACAGGTAAATCAGAAGCAGCCTGGAAAACAATGGAACAGAGTTTCCTAAGGACAACAAGAAAAGAAAAGACATCCAATGCATATCATTTGAATGATGTAGTCAGTGCAAACAGGGAATATAATTATAACACTACTCCTGGAAGAATTAGAAGAAAAACTTCAATACTTCATACATCTATTTCACTCCACACCACTATCTTGTAACTTTAAATATCTTAGTTGTCCAGTATGTTGATGATCAAGATAAAATCAGTTCACGCTTACAAAATTAGGAAATCTTCCGGAAGGCCAAAATATGTCTCCGATAACAAAAACAAAGCATTTAAACAACCTCCTATACATGTTCAGAATTTGCTCTTCTCTAACCAGCCATTATTTTAATTATCTGAGAAGGAGAGTTGCCTTTCGAACAATGGCAACAAGCGCTCAAATGATTCAAGCTTTGATATATAATTTAAATATTGACACGAGAAGTTCAGAAAAACAGATATATATTGCTACAGCTTGATGGATTTTTTGATCTTATAGCTCAAAATCCATTAGTTATAATCAAATTGGTAAGTATGTTAGGCTTCATGGAATAGCAACTTACGAAAAAGGAGTATATTTAAAATTTAAATTTACTTATTAACATATAGATAATCAGTGTACTCTGTGAATGAAAGTAGATGAAATGATGAGTTGAAGATATGAGAACTTACCTGGAATCGAGATACATCAAATATAGGAAGTGAGGAGGGCATTGGCAAGAGGGGAGACGTCAGGGCAAGATTCTGGACGGGAGGCGCCATGCTATTAGCATTTCGTTGCACAGCAGTCATATTAACATTATTAATGTCTCCCTCACCAATATGCATTGCAGAAGAAGAGGATGAGTTTTTCCAATCAGCTTGCTTTCCAGGAGGGATATAAGTGGCACCCATAAAACTCAAACCCACCTGCCCATATTGTCCAACAGGTGTAAAATGATTATAGACAACAACTGGAGGTCCTTGAACCCCAGGAATGCCGCCAGGAGGGCCAATAAATGTGCCAGAATATCCAGTTGGAGGACGGTAGAAGGAATCCACACCAGAATGGGCTTGCTGCCAGTTTCCAAGAGGTCCAACACCAGGAGCAGAACTTTTTTGGGATTGTGATTGTGGACCAGAAGAATCTTCATGAGGACAGAAAGCAAAGATTGGGGGCCCCAACAGTTGATTCATCTCATAGAAGGGGAAATGGGAGTGTGGACCTGCAGGGAAATGTGAAAGCATCTGGCTGGAAGAAATTTGGGGACTTGGCATTGGAGGCCATAATGAGATTGGTGTTGTCTCAACAGACAGATCAGCTGGAAGAGAAACACTTAACTCATCAGCCCGTGCTTGAATTGCTGATTGCTGATCGCCTACCACACCTGCAGACAATAATACCAAGTCAAATTAAAGAACCCACACCCTTCATCTCTGAATCAGAATTAAGTGCTATACTACCTTTTCTGATGTGATCGATATCAACGCCACCAAAACTTTTGGTTGCATTAGCTGAGCCAGGATCATTTCTAACTATCTCATCATTGCTTATGGCAGCAACAGCAACAGCAGAAGCAGCTGCTTCAGCTTCAGCCTCAGAGTCTTGCAAAGGAGCACAAGAGTTGCCCAAGTGTTTCTCTTTTTCAAAGAAAAGAGAGTTGTCTTTATCAGATGCAGGAAAACTATATGGCATTTTAACCTCAGTTCGATTGGAACCCGGTGGACCAATCCCATGCGACACAACACGGCTGTTTTGTGGGAGGACTGTCGAAGATGTCACAGCACCTGATAGGAAAAAAATGTGAATCGCATGACAATATATTCGTACTGGAGAAATACTAAGCTTGTAGCGAAATATAACTTGCCAAATTGAATTTTCTCTCCAGCAAGTAGGGAACTGATTGGACTTGCACCAGAAGAAACTGCTTTATCCTTCATCAAAAGGGATGGTTCTGGCAATATTGTTTCATTGGCTGTGCTTGAATGACCTCCAACAGCAGAAACATGTGAATTATACCGAGCAGGTTTCATAACCTCATCAATTAGGTTCTGGCTCAAAGACATTACCTACGGGGTGAAAAAATAGATTTCTTATGGCAAAAATCGGAAAACATTAATCTTAATGTTAACAAGCACTCAGAATGCAAATTAAATCTATCTAAAACAATACGGAGCATAAACAGATCCTCTAACGTTTTTGAAGTAGAATATGGTGAAACTTGGGATGCACTGAAAACAAGCAGTAACCTGTATATCAATCAATCACTAAGGTAAACGAGCACAGAGGGCAAGTATGGATACAATCAAATCAATACCTGCTGTAAACAAATAGTCAAAGAAGATTTGTTATATTTACCTTATTTTTGCTGTCCAGCATTTGGCCATGATCATGTTCTTTTCCAATATTTGAAACAACCAACATGGGGCTTGATTGGGGAGCCCTACAAATTCGAAACATATTTGCAAGAAACGTTACTTACTCTCGTTAAATAAGATTCAGAGTTCAAATGTCTATTAAAGGGCACATACTGCGCCTCAGGATTGCCAGTTGGAGGCTGTGAAGCTGCAGTGCCAATAAGTGGCTCTGTGATTTGAGTTGCATGTCCTGTTGATACTTCGCTATTAGCAACACGAGGGCTCTCAGAAGCAATGCAATCCTGTTGAGACATGCTTGCTTCTTCAGCACTCAATGGGATGGATAGTTTGTTACGGCTTCTGGAGATCGTATCCTTTTGCCTGGGAGCACGTTGCTTGTGTGGTAGCTAATAAGATCAGAAAAAGAAAGGTAAACTGACTAAGAGAACTGGAAATCAAGAGTTTTTTTTATCAAGATGTACATGAAAGAAAATACCTAGCAGACAGGGATGTCAAGCCAGAGTAGTAGATCTATTTTGTAAGAACACATTGTGAAATATTTGGGCACATCTAGTGCCTGGTTGCAATAAAAAGTTGGCTTACAAAAAAGGGAACTGGAAATCAATTCAATCCTAGCTAACATTACAAAACTACAAAAGGTGTTGTGCACGTTTTGTGAAAGCCTTGATACCTTCGTTGGACGTGATTTTGCTTTGATCTCCTTTTCCCTTTGTTCTCGCCGATCATTCAGCATTTGCCGTTTAGATCTTACTTCAATAAAATCGTCTTCGTCACTTGGGGCTTCTATACCAGGTTGGGTAAATACCCTGACAACACCACTCTGTAAGGGGCTATCAACATCCTCCTCAGAAGTATTTCTCCTGAAATTCACTTCACGAGACTGTGAGGTAGGTTTGCCCTTACTTGAGGTGTCTTTTCGCATATCTCTGCCTCCCCTATCTCGAGAAGTGAGATCCTGAGATATCATATTTTCAGGAGCTGAGGGTGCTGATTCACTTCTCTGCTTCATAGTTCTATTAGAGAAGGTACTTCTCTTTGATCCACTTCTAGGAAAAGTTCCAATGGCCTTTACCATATAATTTAATCTATCTGATCCTCTAGCATTTGACGAAACCAATGCAGGTGCTGTTTTGCTGTCATTTTTCACTCGAACCCGGAACTCTGTACGTTGTATCATGTGCCGAGGTCTTCTTTGAAGCCCATTTAAATCTGCCTGCATGTCATGATCCTGGATAGACGATATTGTATTCACATTTTTAACTGCATATGTAAACCTCTTCCCCCTGCCACCAGATACCCGCTGTAGTCCTCTCATATCATTGAAGTTTTTTTCAACAATAACAGACTGCATCATTGGCTGTGCATGTGGCAACTGAGATTCAGATCCCCTCGCCCTTGATGATGATAAATTGATTCTTGGAGGCGTATTATGCTGTTTTTTCTCCTCTGCATGAAGGCCAGTTGCTGACATTTTTTTATCACTAGATCCAGAGACCTGAAAAGACGATGAATGAACAAGAGAGTTGTCCTCATATATGTCGGCGTATAAATTTTGCCCCTGTAGAATGTTCCCATTAGATTGCTCTGGTGATGCAGAAACAAAACTTTGCTGCTTGCTAATAGAAAGAGATGCCACCTCATCCTTGGGGGCATCCTGTGTTGAAGCATCTACACTGGGTTCATGAGTCATGGAACCTCCAGCATTATTATTCAGACCAAGATGGCCCAGAATGTTAGACTGAACAAAAGGCATTGACTGGTGCCCTATAGGCATCATTCCCTGTGAAACTGAAGATGCATAATGCAGTTGACCAAATTGGATGGTAGGCTGCAACGGATGCAAATGAGCAATGGACTGACCAACAGGTGGATGGATGTGAAGAGGCATCTGTATGGAACCAATCTGTATGGCAGGCACAGGAGATGGAACCAAAGGACCAGAAAATAATCCAAACTGAAGCTTAACAGGTAAATCACCTTGAGAATTAGTAGGCGGCATATTGTTATTCAGACTAATGCCTGCTGTAACATTGCCGGAAGATGAGACGTGAGCAGCAATACCATCCACACGATCTGTCATTGATGAGGAAAATGGAGTAGCACCAAGTTGAACACCAGAACTTTGCAATGGGGATTTCTCTCGGATCTCAACGGACGAGCAATCTTTACTTTTGTTATGAGAATCATTTGCAGGCAGAAGATTTTGTTCACCAGAAGAAAAGACATTAGCAGACCCTTTTTCTTCTACAATGCCAAACGAACTGCCAGGAATACCAACTAACCCATCTCGAGTCCGTAAATTTTTATCAAAATCATCACTTGGTATTTCAACTTCGACACCCTCATCAAAACCCAAGACCACATTCTCCACAATATGAGCTGACTCTTCGATAGTCGGCCCACACTTTTGGTTCTCAATATTTTCATCATCGCCATCGCGCAATTCGTCATCTTCTCTATAACCATCTTCATACTCATCATATTCTTCTTGCTGCTGCAAAGTGCGATCATCTTCAAGGGTCCAGTCTTCATCCTCAACAGCAGAGATCGAATTTGAAACCACCATTGTTGCATGATTCCGACTATTATCACTGTTAACAACAAATTCATTATTTCTCCTGTCTCCTTCTACACCTGATGTTACACGAGAATCTTCAGACTCATCCAACTCATCATGGGAGAGATGAGGGGGAGATACTGGTGGGCTGGAAAAAGATAGTGAAGATTGTGAATCACACCTCGATTCATTTCCTAATTTCTGGTCTTGAGAGATAATATTGTCTTGCTGCAGTCTAAAGATCTCAGATGGCTCAAAATTTCGTTGATTATTGTCATAACAAGCTCTCTGCCTATCCAATTCAGTTCTTGCTGTATGTGTATAATGAATACTTGTATCCGAAAAGGTTGCTGGACCGGCATGTTCGATAACTGTGAAATTAGTCCTTTGAGCTGAAACAAGTGAGGGAGGAGGAAGGACGCGGGGTTGTCTCATGGAATACCTTGACCTCCCGTAGGAATAGAGGTCATTTGCTTCAGCATGTGGGTACAAACGATCTGGGTGTGGAGGATGAATATGCCCACGAGGGTGTCCAAGAGACCATCCATCATCAGCTAAATCATCAAGTTCAGGATCTGTCTGTTTAAATTTTCCATACAAATCAGAATTCCCCGAAACCCCCCGCCTATGGTCTTTTTGATATCCAAAATCATCAGGGGAAAGCTCGTTCAACCCAGTTTTCGAGAATGCCCTAGAAGGCATGTAGCCAGTTCCAGAATGTAACTCTTTCCTAGTAGCCGCTCTGCCTCCACCATATGAATCGTGCCTTGGGCTGTAATGACCAGTTTCCTGGTGTGATGTTGAAGAAGGGAAGATACCATCATTTTCAAATACATCCTTCCTCCAAGATGCACTAGATTTTCCTCTCTCTTGGAAGTTTGAAAAAACTTCTCTAGGAGGGAAAGACTTTAAGCTAGCCTCAACAGCCCTGCTATTGGAGGAAGAATTAAATGAACCAGAAGAGGTTACATTCTCTACCATTCTCTCACCATCTTCCCAGCTATCCAGATCTAGTTTCCTGGTAACATGTTTCTCGTTCACTGCTTCTAATTTCTCATCAACAGTTATGTTAGATGCAGAAGCATCACCACTGGCAACTTCAGTCTGCCGCTTTGCCATTCTAGCTTCCAATTCCTCAAGCATCTGTTTTGCAGCTTGTTTTCTCCTCTCTTCTTCCAATTGGATTCTTTTTTTCTCCTCTTCCCTTGCTAGCCTCTGCTCTTCTGCTCTTCGAATAGCCTCAAGTTGCTCCTGTTCAGCCCTCCATGCAGCTTCACGAGCCTCTTGTTCCAGGCTTCGCAACCGTTCTTCCTCCTCCTGAATCCTTCTCTGTCTGTCCTCTTCTTCTCTTCGAGCTTTCTCTAAAGCCTTTTCTTGTTCTTCAAATACCCTCTGTCGCTCAAGCTCTTGCATCTTCTGAACTCTTTCAAGTTCTGCTTCAAAAGACTCCCGAACTGGATCATGAAAATCAGTTGACCTTGCAGCATCCTTTTTCCTCTTAATTACCCCAACAAGACCACCCGAAAAGAGGTCCCTCTCATCAAAAACTGCAGACTCTCGCGACAAAGAATCATCCTCTAAGAAAGGTTTATCAGTTTTGGATAATCGTTTATCCCGACCCATGGTCAGTATCGGATCGGCTATAGGAGGGGTTGTGCCCCTTGGAACAAGCGAAGATTTATATGGTGCATATTTATGCAGATTATCACCTTTATATCTAGTGTTTTGATCAGATAGATGGCGATCCCATGGAGTACGCTCAGCCCCACGGTTATTAAATGATTCCACCGAATTACTTCGTTGTTGCACCCTTCCGATAGGTCCTGAATCCCTCATGTTGCTTCCACCTGGACTATTTTCCCCATAATGAGGTGGTTTGTATTTATTCTCCGTGTTGACATTACCATAACCTGCCATTCTTCCACCAGCATCAACTCTATAATTTCCCGTTTCATGATAGCTATTTCCATCTTTAGAAAGTGGTGTAGTTCTCCACTTATTGGCCTCCCTTCCTTCTCGACTAGCTTCTCTAAAATCTTTGTTATAGTGATCTATTTTAAGGACTTCACTGGAAAAATTATTTCCAGTTTCACTGTCTCGTTGACCACGTCTTTCATATTGACTCTGAACTGGTTTATGAGGCAAAACGCTGGGCCTTGGAAAATCAAAATCTCTATCCCAATAACTTCCACTTTTTGGAAACCCAATTTCTCTTGCTTGCTCCACAAATCCAGGGCCGGTATCACGCTCATCATCTGCCCAATCAGACCTTGGATTCACTCGAACCAGTGGGAGCGGATCAGGAAAGTATTCCTTATTCATCCAAGTTTGATTAGACATTCTTCCACTACCCTTTGCGTTACCACCACCATTTTCCACCACCTGACTTCTGCCACCATACTGCATTAATGGCTGGGTATCAGCTACAGGACCCAAATGGTGACTGGTCTTTTTATCATGAATCAACTCCTCACCTTCAACCTGCTTTTGCTTCTGGTTTAAGGCATCCTTCTGTTTCTGGGGCGTGCCGGATGAGACAGGCCTTGCAGCCTGTAGAGATGGGAAATCCTCACCTTTCAAA
This sequence comes from Pinguicula moranensis, assembly GCA_028565015.1. Taxonomy (NCBI): domain Eukaryota; kingdom Viridiplantae; phylum Streptophyta; class Magnoliopsida; order Lamiales; family Lentibulariaceae; genus Pinguicula; species Pinguicula moranensis. Next base: position 144,351 of record JAOWBN010000016.1, on the reverse strand, counting down.
ACCATGGCTTTCTCAACACGAGGAGCAAAATTACGAGAGGCAGAGGAAGAAGTCACAACTCCAGCTCCACCAGAGCGTGCTGATGGTGGCATGTAGGATCCAATGGCTATACTTGCACCATCCACTCTATCAACCTCATGAGAATCAACCCCACTCCATTTCTCGGTAGATGCAGCAGCAGCAGCAGGTTTGGTCCAGCCAACACCTGACGAAGTAGGTCTTGGTCCACTACCAATACCTGCCACACCACCTGACCCTCCGACCCCCAACACATCATATTTCTCATGTTCTTTCCTCAAAGATGGCAAATTCAAGGGGGGTGGAACAGATAGTTTTGGAAC
>JAOWBN010000016.1:119114-129220 GCA_028565015.1 Pinguicula moranensis | reverse complement strand
TAGTGATCGTTTAATGCCCTTGCGCAAAATACCACCCCTCTTAAAAATCAGAAAAATAGTAGAAGAAGAAGAAGACGGCTCGCAAAACAGGGCCAAGCCGCATATGCGAAGAAGGTTCAACTCGGTTCGGCAATTCAGGAAATCGAGTAGATTTTGGTTGATGGCTTTTCTCCAATTTTATGGCGTTTTGTTGATTTTTGCCAAAGTGCCAGACTCTGATATTTTAATTATTCGTTGAAGGTGTGTTGTGATTTGGTGAAGTTCAGTAATTGCTTTGAAGTTTTATCAAACAATTGGCAACATATTTTGTTAGTTTTCAAGAGACGGAAATGGTGTCTTTCGAGTTGAATGATCGAAAGAGTAAGTTGTTTCTCATGCTCTCCCCTGTATGTTATAATTTTTGATATCTTAGTTGTTGTTAAAGAATGTTCTTGCTTTGCAAGTCTTTGTCATCCCCAGCAGTGCCACACCCGATAATCACCAAGCTGTGGAGAGCTCGACATGTCTGCTTAGAGTTTGGGCAAGGGCATAATTCTGCGAAGTTCAGGACCGTATAAGTAGAATATGGTTGAGTTTCTTGATTCTTATCTCCCATATCACGAAAGTAGCATCAGTCATAGAGTCGAGATATAACACCATTGTCCATTGCAAGGCGTGGGCATGTTTATAATCACCCAAAACCATCATCCGAGCAATACAATCAGCAGAACATTCAAACCATAGGCTTAGTTGTTAAAGAACGGTTAGCCTCTGTAGAACAGGTGATTCTTATGCTCTCTTGTTAGCAAACTGATTGATTGCTAGCCAAGTGCTGAAAAGGTCCAAGGGTCATTGGGTTAAAGTATATATCCAATTACACTTAGCTGGCTTTCTGGTGCATGCTTGTTCATAAGTGGATGAGTATTTTAATCTGTAACTAATTTCTGTTTCGAAAGATATCTTTTTATAATTGTTTTATTTGATTTTTCTTGTATTAATGTTCTTTGGTAAATCTCTCTTTTGTGCAATAACAGAAATTGGACTTGGTTTGACGGGATTTGGAGTTCTCTTTTCATTTCTGGGGATCGTTTTCTTTTTTGATGAGGGACTCATTGCAATGGGAAATGTGCGTGCTTTGTTGAAGCAAGCCATCAATCTGTAATTCTGTATTCAACTATTCATGTCCACTCTCATCCTTTCCTGACATTTTCTCATGTCCCAAAACAGATCCTCTTCTTCTCAGGGGTGGCGCTGACGATTGGGCTCAAGTCATCTGTGCAGTTCTTTATGAAACGTTCTAACTTGAAGGTTCCTCTTGCTGTCAAATATGTTATTGCCTGGTTATCTGTTGTGATCAACTTGTTTGCAAATTTTCAGTAATCAGTATAATGCCATACTTGTCTCAGGGTACTGTCTCGTTTGCTGTTGGCTTTTTCTTGGTGATCATTGGATGGCCTGTGATTGGAATGATTATTGAAGCATATGGATTTGTTGTACTCTTCAGGTTCGACAGCTAGTAAACTTATGAATAATAATTTGTTTCAGGTTTACTCTCAATCTGATTGTCCAAACAGAGCTTACTTGCTATTCGTAACTGCAGTGGCTTCTGGCCGACACTGGCCGTTTTTCTTCAAAGGATTCCACTTATAGGTTGGCTCTTCCAGCAACCTTATATCAGATCGGTATGTCTCATGTCTGTTTTCCATCTTTGCCTTCTGTTATCCACAATATATTATATCAGACATGACTCCTGATGTAAAACCCTGTTTGTTGCATGTGTTAACTACAGCTTTTTGATCGATACCGCGGGAAAAGAGTACCCGTATGATCTCAATGCTGGAATATAACAGAAACCGCAGGTGATGACTTGTAAACTTATAAATTTCGATCTGAAGAAAGCATTGCCGAACTTGCCAATAACATGTACAGTGACCAGTGACGTGTAGTGTTTAATCATTCGTTCTCCATACAGTGAAAGTGAATAAATTGTGTAGATTATAATAAGTTCTGTGGGATGTTCTTCAAATTGATCCTACGCATGTTCTGTAGTGGATGAATCTTATGAGAATCTTATTAAAAAGTTTGTACATCCAAGTCACAGGAACACGGGAAGGCGATGCAAACATTCCAGGCATCAGAATAGAAGATATTGTACTAGCAATTATACTTGTCTTTTCACTACGATTCACTATCTGAAACTTGGCTGCGAGTCTACTCCGCAGGCTATGGACTTCTGCTTCTGCTGCGACTTGGGCGAGCGATTTTGGCATGGTTGTGGCCATGACCTGGACTTTGGCTGCGGCTTCTCGAACCATATGGTGATCGTTCCCTGGCTGGACTTTCACTGTATTTCCTTGGGACTTCACGAGGAGGTGAATAATCTTGGGCTGGGGATCTAGAGTATGACCTATCTCGACCGTATCGTTTTTCCCCTGGCGAAATAGACCTGCAGAATAATCATTGTCATGTCATGTGAAACAAAAGAACATCTACAGTACCTGGTTTAAGATTATAGTGTGCAAGGCAAGGGTATGTATCTCTTCTCTTTCGAAAAGTAACCAACCTCGAGTATCTTCTCTTCGGAGAATAGTATTCACGACTAGGTGACCTTTCATATCGTGGAGGTGGGGAGCGAGAATACAGGGAGGGTGATGCCCTTCGATCATAACTGCGGCTACTACAGAAGAAAAAAACAAATAAAAACTGCAATGTAATATAGTTTCGTTGAGCAAAACATACCATGAAACTTGAATACAAACATAAACTTACAAAACCCACAAACTTTCAAACAAACCACATGCGAAAAATAACTCATAAAAATGTAGATAATACCTTCCTTCTCGTTCTCTAGCTCTCATTTCACCTGGCTTCTTCCGGTTCTCCTCAGCAAAAACCACAGTCAGTTCCCGACCATGCAGTACCTGACCATCCATCTGATATTTAGCTTCTGCAGCATCAGCTGGGTCTACATATTGGATAAACCCAAAGCCACGTGGCTCACTGCATAAAACATGTTGTACATGTAAATGGAGAAGTCAGTAAAATTTATGCATGGCAGCACCAGTTAACTGGAGCTACTATGGCAGGGTTATCCCACCCACCAACTTGGACAAAAAATCACCAGATGACTTATTTCAATGGAAGCAGCATTGGCATGGAAAATGTATCATGAAAACTCTGAAACATGCTTTTAATCAACACAGAAAAGAGAGATAAAAAGTCACTATGGCAATCTTGAAGCCAATGAACATTCCAGGATAGCCAATATTCAAGTGAATATTGCAAAATAACTCCAAAATATGGAAGGCCATGATAAGCACATAAGCAAGCCATGGCAGCTGACCTTTCGAGTGATAATTTAAGTTGACTTTGATATTCTTCAATACTTGAATCTCGATATCTTCACAATGTAATGAAACAAGAATCCTTCCAATCTTCATATTCATTTACATCACCTTCAACTCCTTATTACTCGATTGACGTTTGACGTCAAGAGACCTCTCTTACTACTAGAATGTGTCTAACAGAACTCTTACTACTTGATTGTGTCTTCATAACTCTTACTACTTGATTGTGTCTTCATAACTCTTACTACTTGATTGTGTCTTCATAACTCTTACTTCACTGCTATCTTGAGCATTTAATAGAGTTTTACAATTAAGAAGATTAAAAATATACAAAGCAAATTGATAAGCAGCACAAGTGCCACAATATTCCATACATGATAAGAAAAAGTATAATATTAATTACAAAATGACAATAGGACATCATAAACAAGCTCACCCAGTATAGTAGTCCCTAGGTAGGTAGATGTCCTTAAGAGGACCAAATTGCCCAAACGGCCTCCTCAAGTCCTCTGGCCTGTAAAGACGAGAATAAATAACTTGGATTGGATATTCTTCACCCCCTCTGTTTTCTTTGTTAGTTGGGGTGTTGGTGTGGGGAGACTACAGGATACCGATGACAGGTACGCATTGAAAGAAGCTTACCGAACACCATGGCGAAGATTGCGAACCAAAAGGCTGGTGGGAGCATCACCTCTACCATAGCGTCCTCCTCTTGGGGGACTACGCCCCCTTCTACTATAACCTCTTGGTGGTGAAGGGGTATAACTCCTCCTCATTTCTAAACGATATACAAATCCTGCTTAATTCAAGAGACAAAAGGCATTTAATATCCATAATTCTCTCAACTAATTTGGGATTTGGGAATCACAAAAGGCAATTAATATGTTTAAATGAAATAAAAATTAAGAATTAACAGCTTAAGTGGAAACAAGTAACCCAAAATGAGAGTCAATTAATTTTTCTTAATCCATCCAAATAAGCAACTTCAAGATAAAACTTAACATGCCGGTAAAAAAAAAGATAAAACTTTAGATAAAAGAGAAAATTGAAGTAAATTTTATAATAAATATAATTGAATAAATAAAGATGAATAGAAACCATCAAATGATCAGCTAGAGCTAATACATGATATATAGCCATCATATAGGCTATCAAATCAAGTCTAGTCATCATCTCATTATTTGACGCCAACAAATCAGAGGAATGATATAGCGCACAAACACAGCGCTAAATCATGGAGCGTATCTGTTACGAAATGGGCGAAGTCGCCACAAAATGGGCGAAATGACCAAAATATTCTGTGTTGAATTTCGTGTGTTAAATACAGAAATATTTTGGACATTTCGCCAATTTTTGAGCGTTCGTACGCTAAATTGTGGCGTGCTATATCATTTCTGAACAAATCATCTAACTATTTCAACGTGTAATCAATTATTCCACTCAATTACAAAAACTAAATTCACCCCTCAAACTTCACAGCGAAAGCGCTTCAAAGAGAAACCCAGTATGACAAACTCGAATCAATTTTCTCTTACTGCATCCATATCGGCAACTTCAGAATAAAACTTCAGATAAAACGATAAAAAAAAATGAAGAAATTTTTTTCATAAAAATAATTGAATATAGAAACATGAATATGAAGACATGGGCATGATCAGCTAGAGCTAATACATGATATATAGCCATCATATAGGCTGTCAAATCAAGTCTAGTCATCATCTCATTGTTTGACACAAACAAATCGTCACCCGTCTCAATTACAACATCTAACTTCACCCCTCAAATCTACAAAGAACAACCCCTACATAGGAAAACCTAATGTCAAAACAAAATTCCCAATATCGGGTTTTCAGATTACTGAAAAATGACGACCGAAAAAGAAAACTATTAAACAGATATCTGAGAACAATGGCGGAAAACCCTAAACTGAAATTAACCGTCTAATTAAAAAAGAATCAAGACTTGAAAATTCGGGGGAAGTGTGAGCACAGCAAGACAGTTCAACGGGAAAATTTATACCTCTGGAACAAGACGATTCTAATTTCAGAGAGAGTACGCGGCGGATGGAGAGGATTGTTAAGTTCTTCAATGACTAGGGCAAAAGGGATATTTATAGTCAATTTCGATTAAAGAAGCGCCTTTTACTTTCTTTTATTTTTATTTTTATTTTTCTATGGGCTATTATTTTACTATCCTGCCCATCAGTAATACGGTGAAAACCTAAAAGTCATATCTAGCCCAATCCAGGATAATCGTGGGTTAATTCTTATCGGATAAGCGAGGGATAAAACTTAACCCTCCATTTTATGTCGGATAAAAACTGGCGTTTTATCACCCAGTTAGCCGAAATTTTGGGGTTATCCCGCGCGTGAAAAAAAATTCATTTTGATACCAAACGATGGATAACTAAGGATAACATGCATTATCCCATCACTGGCCTGCTACCAAACGGACCCATCAACATATATGGAGGGATAAACACATAATACATATTTTAACCAATACACGGATCTATCTATACCTCACAATTTTGTAGTGAACTCTACACTTTAAGTATTTAAAAGTTCTTATGGGTTTTTTTATTTATAAAAAAGAGTGTTTTTAAAAGGAGATTCTCATAAGTAATCTCAACTATATTTTTGATTTTTGGGTTTTTTTACGCTTTTTTACCCATAAGTCACTATCAAAAGTCACAATCGCAAACACCCTAAAAATTGCTTTGGCGATAGAAAAGTCAAAAATTATTTTCGAGAACAACTTGCAAAACACTTAATAAGTGTGACATTACATCAACTCGGTGTCATAATACAAATTTTGGATAGAGATAGGGGCAGAGCCAAGATTGAAACTATTGAAGGAGGGCAAAAATGATTCAAGGGTGCAAGTATTAGAGGTATCCAAAGTATTTATTTATTTAAAAATAAATATTTGCATACATTATTTTCACGACCCTGAGAGGGGGGGACAAGATATAAGATTATTGGGGCGGGACATTTAGAGGAAGAGCATAAAACAATTTTTTTGGGGAAAATTTTAATTTATCAAATTTGTACAAATATGACTCGGTTAGTATCAAAGCAATAAAAGAAATTAAATAATTTCTGAATCTGACTGGAACTGACCGACCACACGTGTGCATGTGAAACCCTAGAAGAAGGTTCAAAATTTTGGTCACAAAGCTGTGCATTCTAAATTCTAATAGATGCATAGGGAGGCAATGCTTGTGGGAGGGTAATTATGGGATGATATTACCGAGAAAATGGTATAGATAACAAACTAGTAAATTAAAATTTACTGCCCTTTCGATTCTATTCAACGGTCAAAATTGTTTGCAACATTCGAGGCACATCCACCCAATGTCTGTGTGTTGTACATGCACTTATTAAAAACTCAACAAAAGTTATTACACAATCATATATATTGATGAAAAAATTAATAACGTTTTCCCCAATGTTATTAATAATATTTATTTCTAAAATATTATGATCTTCTAAATATTTCTTTATTTATTAACTTCAATTATTATTTTTATATGAAAAATTAATTTTCTTATTGCGGCTTTTGCCCAAAAAAATATTTAGAAAATAATACCTAAATGAGGATTTCGGTATTGTACTGCTCCAAATCTATGTGAATATCTTCATGTTCTTGCGGATCATGTTCATTATATCATCTCCCCTGGGCATCCACCTAACTTTTGATCAGTTCATTGTTTTTACGCAGAGGCGGAGGGAGGGGGGCATGGTCCCCCCAAAATTAAAAAATAAATAAATTATATGTAAATTTTTTTTAGTTTGATCCCCCTAGAATGTATACGTAATATGTTGGATAGTATTCTAGAACTTTGCCCAAATGAGTTGGTCGGCACTTCAATATAAGTTTCTCAATGCGGTTGGTTTTGGGTTCAAAACCCAGTGAAGCAGAACTGTTTTGATTATTTAAAAATCGAAAGAAAAATTAGGGAGACCATTTGGATTCGAACTTGCATGGGAATGGGCAAAATTCCAGTCTATTGACCACTAGGACATAGACCATATTCAATGAATTTTTTAACATAATTAAATATTTATTTGTTAACTAAATTGAATAGTATATTATTTTTATAATTATCTAATATAATTATTTTTTATAGTTCAATATTTTAGTGGATAGTTTTATCTGACATTTGTTATTACAAAACTAACTAAAAAATTGTTATTGTCTCTATATCGATCGTAGTAACTTCTGAACATACATATCCAACCGATATTGATAATAAAATAATTTCAAAAAAATAAATAAATTTAATTATTATAGTTTTTCCCGCAATATTTAAACGCGCATACTCTCGAACCTAATCTAACCCAATCCATTCTACTCTATTCAAACCGAACAATAATTTGCCCCCCTTTAGCAAATTTTCTGGCTCCGCACCTGTTTTTATGATCATGAGTTGTTATATGCTCCACAATAACTAAGAGCTCAATTTCAGGTGTATTAGTGGGCTTATCTAATTCACGACTTATTAACTTCAATTGTGCTTTCAGTATGAAATAAAATTTATTTCTGACTAGATACAATGTTGAAAATATATATTTTTTTTCACCCAATATCTCTCAAGGGACAAAAGGTCCATTACTAATGAAGCAGCAGTTCACCCTAATTCCTGCTTTATTTAATTATTGTTCGATTTGATTCTCTGCTTTCCTTCCTGCCAAATTCTGTATAAACCTTGAAAATAGTATTCAAAAATTAAATAATGAATTGATCAGCCAAAATCCGGAAGACAAGGGTTTGTGTCTTCTTACAGGGAAGCACTCATAAATGTTTCTTTAAGTTCCATTTTGTTTTCTAGCTTCTGCATGCTTCCCCTTTATCCGAGATTCTTCAGGACACACACAACATTTAAAAAGTATGCTAACAATAGTAGTGACCTTGAAGGGAGGATTTCAAGAATGTAAATGATCAAGTCCTGGTGGCTTAAATGGTGAGCAACTAAACCTCACAACCCTGAGGTACATGGATCGATACCCTCCTGGGTCGCAAATGGAAACGGCCTATTTGTATAATTATAAGGGTACGGCCGCGTACATCAGACCCCCTAGACCCCAACTTAATTGGGAATATTCTGGGTAAAGTTGCTTTAAATGATCAATGATATATTATTATTTTTTAAAATTTATGCTGATTTTTTTTTCTAAAAAAAATTAAAGGTGCGACCGTCCCCTCCGCTCTGCCTCCGTGCATCCGCCCTTGGAATACGACTTAAATGATTAATGTGAATGTACATATCAATTATATCCTTCCTCCCCGGATAACTTCAAATACTTAACTCATATTGAACCTTGATATCTTAAAAGAAAATTTGAGTGGTCATAAGTTCGATACCCTAATGGAGCAAAAGATATGTACTTTTTGGCATATTAAAAACACACACATCACTGATCAAACGGACAAACACATGAATAAACTCCCTTTATTCTTATTTTATTTTTTGAAATTTATATGCTTTCTTATAATTTTATCAAATATGCTTTATAAGTTTTTGCCCCTTATAGAAAATTCCAGATCCATCATCACTGATTATATGCATTAAAGTCTGAAAGCCTCAAGGTGATGTGATGTGACTACGTGTGTACATGCAGTAGGAATGTGGGTAAGTTATGGGCGGATGCATGCCCACTTGGGTAAGTTGATGGGATTAGCCAAGTGAAGTAGTACCCAAGGGCCCCTCGCAAACAACAATGGCTTTTGGCAGAAGAAACTTTTTCATGATTAAGATGGGAAGGATATAAATAAATGGAACATTTTTCTTAGGCAAATTATTTAAAACCGTAATAAACGAATAGACCTGACTAAGAGAACATAGGAAGAATTAAACCTGACTAAGAGAATCAAACATTACTTTTAACTCTCATATAGACTACATTTCATGAAATTTCAAGTTACGATCCCCAAAAGAATAAGTAACATTGTAGGTCCAGGCAAGAACTTTAAGCCATAGCACTAGACCACATGAGGTATTAACCACTTTAGAACAATGATTTATGAATAAAATGTCTTTTATTTTAAAAAAATATTTAAAACTGTAATTGTTAGATAGTGTCTTTTGTTCTAAAACCCTTAAAGTAAGATATCCATCAAGTCTATGGATAATCATTTCTGAATATAAGGTTTGTTGTTGACGAGACAGAAAGTATGCAATCTGGTTGTAATCTTACTTATAATACGTGTATAATCGGAGACAGGTGTTACTTAAATAAAAGTTAAAGGGACCCGGGGAAAAAAAAATCTTTGAACGGTGACTGGTATAGTTTTAGCATTACAAAGGAAACCACATGCGCTTGGGGGTGTTTTTTGACCTAAAAATATTAATAGTTTATTATCAACATGTTGTACCTCAACTTGGAAATAGACATGTACACTTTGTATATCCACTTTTCTTATAGATTTTGGATGGTAGGTGTATTATAGACAATTTTTAAATGATCTTGACACTTGTCAAACCCTAGAGATAAGATAGGGGATGATCAGTGATGGGTGCACTCCCTTCATAGAAAAATATATTTTTGCACCGTTTTATTTTTGGATACGAGATACAAATTTGGTGAAGAGAGATACAATTTGCCCAGAAATGATCGTTTTATTAATAAAATTCAGTACATGTCGGACAACTCTTGTCCCTTCTTAGCTAACATTCGAGAAGAGGAAGATCCCCACCTCTTTAAAACCTATCCCGGCAAACCTTGGGCAAGGAAAATCCGGGTATAGGAAAGAGTGTGGCGGCTTCAACCTCTTTTT
>JAOWBN010000016.1:66245-78323 GCA_028565015.1 Pinguicula moranensis | reverse complement strand
CTCATTGACTCATCATCTGGTTCGCAGGATGGAGTTGATGATGGTAAGTACTATGAGTTGAGTCGATACTTCCATACACAATTTGATGTAACAGATGACATCGATAGAGAGTAGTTGAATTTGTTACAATGATGGGAGAGGCAAAGGAGCAAGTATCCAGTTCTTTCACAAATGGCCAAGGATCTCTTTTGCATTCCAGTGTCCACAGTTTCATCGGAATCTGCATTTAGCATGGCGGGGAGAATTGTGGAAGAAAGGAGGGCTAGGTTGACTTCTCAGACAGTAGAGATGTTGACTTTGATCAAGGATTGGGAGCTGCAAGATGATCAGATTGAGAGTTTGGGTTGGGCCCCCTTGAAGAATATTTTCTGGGTTTAGACCCAATGGACAATATCATTCAATGTGTGGTGTCCAAATAAAAATTAAGTGGGTTGATAAAAATTCAAGATGTTATCAGAGCTAGGTTGATCAAGAAATTTCGCAGAATCTGAATTTGTTCAGAAGATAGACAGTTGAAATGACGATTACAGACAAGGAATGTGAATTGTTGCAAACGATGAAGCGCAAGCAACAACAAGACGATTTGATTGAAGAATAGCTTCTGGTGCACGGTTCTGATAGCCAAGGTATGCAGCTGGTGTCAGTCCGATTGAATGAATCAAACTTTCTTATTTGGAATTGTGTTGTCGTCTCGGCTCTTTGAGGCAAAAATGAAAATAAGTTTTATTGATGGTTCTCTGTTGAAACCTGATGAAGACTCAATTTATTTTCTGAAATTGAAAAGATCAAATAGCTTAGTTTGCTCGTGGTTGCGTGGATCTATGGATAGTGAGCTTATGAAATCTTATATGTTTGTTAATGATGCTCGAAAGATGTTGGAGAGTTTGGAGAAATGGTTGGGAACCACAAATCTTCCTCATTTTTCTGATGGGCCGAAATGAAATATATGAAGCTAATAGAGGACATATCATCCGTTCAAATCCTCTTCTTGATATTGATACAGCTTACAATATTATCATCAGTGCTGAAAAAAGAGACAAATCAGCACTAACATGTCCGTGACAGGAGGTGGATTGAACTCTGCAATGATGGCTAAGAGTGGAGGAAATTTCAGATATGACAAGAGCAACTTGAAGTGCAACCACTGTACTAGAACATGGCATACAATTGAAAACTGTTTCAAAATCAAGGGATATCCACAGGGATGGACTAATAGGAGGACGGATAAAAGTTCTCTAAAGTGTACTCATTGTACAAAGTCTGGACACACTGTTGATGAATGCTATAAGTTGCATGGATATTCTGATGGACGCATGGATCAGAAAAGAAAAGGTACAAAAAATGTATTGGCTAACCTTGCTGAGTCATCTGCAGATGGATAACAGGAATGCACACCGCTGGACATGAAGGGAGATGGCTTTACCAATCTGTATGCATTAGTTGATACTAAGTAAAAGGAGCTGCAACGGATTGTTAAAGGGAAATGGAAGGCTAATCATGATGAAAATGCTTCAGGAAACATGGCTCACTATGGAGACTTTGCAGGTAGCACAATTCTGAATTCTATATCTAGTCTAACTGATAAGGAGATCACCAAAGATGAATGGATCATAGACACCGGTGCCACAAATCATATGTATGTTAATGGTGATGCCTTGATCAATATTTGCTCATTTGATAAGCTGACACCGGTTTGGTTGCCAGACGGAAGTGTAAGGCCAGTAAAGTGCAGTGGTGATATAAGATTGTCTGATGATTTAGTGCTAAAGTGTTGTCTGTTTATACCAAGCTTTAAGCACAACTTGTTATCCGTGAGACAACTATCAACGAATACAGATTTGTGGCTTCATTTTCTGCCTAATCAGTGCATTGTAAAAGACCTTAAAACCAGTAGAGTAGTTGCAGTAGGCCATGTAAAGAAAGAATTATACATTCTGAACTCTTAAGTCCTTAGATCCAGCAGTGGTGATGCAGGGAGAAACGGCCTACATGTTTTCTGTAGCAGCTTCAAACAGCATGGTTATAAATTCATCAAGACCTAATACAACAATTCGTGTTCATGTTGCAGTTTCAGCAGATTTACTTCATGATAGAATGGGTCATCCTTCATATGATGTAATGAGTCAGTTGCAGAATATTGATGTGGAAAAGTTGCACAAAACCTGATATTGATGAGTGTGACATATGTCCTTTGTCAAAGATGAGAAGATTACCGTTTGATGTAGTGTTAATAGATCAAAATCATGCTTTGACTTGATGCACATTAATGTGTGGGGGCCTTGCAAAACGAAATCCATCACTGTTGTCACTACTTCTTTACAATTGTTGATGATCACAGCCGTTGCATATGGACACAATTGTTTAAACATAAAGATCAAGTTCCAGGCTTAATTGAATGCTTTGTCAGGATGATAAAGACTCAATACAACAGACCAGTCAAGATGATAAGGCCTGACGATGGAACTGAGTTCCTTAACAGTCAGTTTCAGAATTTTTTAAGCAGTCAAGGTATAATGCATCAGAGGAGCTGTGTTTACACACCCCAGCAAAATGGATTAGTGGAGCGAAGGCATAGAACTTTGTTGCCGGTGGCAAGATCATTGCTGCTCAGGGCTAAACTACCTAGAAGATTTTGGGGTGAAGTTGTTCTTACTTCAACTTATCTGTTCAGTCGGTGGCCAAGCAGAATTCTGGGATGGGTTTCTTCTCTGTCCATTCTACATTGTCATCATGCTGATCTGTCTGTTTTGAGGTTTTTTGGCTGCAAGTGCTTTGTTTTGGACAACAGACCTTCTCGTGATAAAGTAGATGCAAGGTCTATCCAAGGCATTTTTGTGGGCTATCCATGTGATTAGAAAGGGTATAAGGTATATCTCCCAGAAGAAAAGAGGATTGTGGTTCCAAGGGATGCGAAGTTTATGGAAAACCAATTTTCTGCTGACATTATTACTGATGGTGATGAATTTCCAGTGCCTATGGATCTTCCAATCAACTCTGCTGACTTTTATACACAGAGTCAAAATGCTCCTTGTTTAGTCCCAACTTCTAATGAGATACAACTGTCAACGGCCCATGCATTGGAACATAATACACTAAGCTCTGGATCTGATCAGCAGACTACTGCTCCTATCACAGAGCCAATCCTCAGACGTAGCTCCAGGCAGTCACATGCACCAGCCTGGATGGATGATTTCCATGTATTCATTTATGTTACTAATCAGCAGCCCTCGGACAATTCATGCTTCTTCACTCACAACTACTGCAATGCTAATCTGTCCAGCTTTATTGATCCCACAAACTATAAACAAGCGTGTTCTAATACCAAGTGGACTCAGGCTATGCAGCAAGAGCTTGATGCACTAGATGCAAATCAAACCTGGCTACTCACAACCTTACCACCTGACAAGAAAGCAATTGGATCAAAATGGGTGTTCCGAGTGAAGTGTAAACCTGATGGAACAATAGATCGATACAAGGCAAGGCTTGTAGCTGAAGGGTATAATCAAGTGGAGGGGAAAGATTTTTATGAAGTGTTTAGCCCGGTTGCAAAGGTAGTAACTGTCCAACTATTCTTTGCAATTGTTGAAGCCAAATGTTGGCCTATTCATCAACTAAATGTGAACAATGCGTTCTTGCACGGGTCTCTTGACGAAGAAGTGTATATGCACCCCCCTCTTGGTTATACAAAGGCCAAGAATGGCCGAGTTTGCTTGCTGCAGAAATCCCTTTATGGGTTGAAACATGCTTCACGCCAATGGAATGCTGAATTCACGACCAAACTTCATGTTTTTGGCTTTATCCAATCATGTCATGATCCATGCATATTCATGCTTATTACTGCAACATACCAGCTATTCCTTATTGTGTATGTGGACGACGTTCTAATCACTGGATCTCCACTGTCGGACATCATCAAAATCACTGCATTTCTGGACAGCGCCTTCACTGTCAAGGCCTTGGGTATTGAAATTGCACGTTCTCAGTCTGGAATCTTATCAATCAGCGCAAATACGTGCGTGATCTGCTCACTGAATTTGGCCATGTGCACTGCTCACCTGCTGCAACTCCACTACCTCCGGATCTAAAGTTTGCTGCCATAGATGCTGATGATTCTCCTCTGTACCACAATCCAGAGAAGTACCGTAGGCTCATTGGTCGTCTCCTCTACCTCAACTACACCGGGCTGGATCTCTCTTATGCTGTTCAACAACTTAGCCAATTTGTGCATCAACCCCATGATTCTTACTGGAATCCGCATTACACGTCTTGAGGTACCTTGCTGGCAATCCATCTCTGGGACTATTTTACTCCAATGCATCTACATTCAACTTTAAGGCGTATAGTGATGCGGATTGGGGATCATGCCACACTACCAGACTCTCCATAACTGGCTACTGCATTCTTCTTGGTTCGAGCCATATCTCTTGGAAGGCCAAGAAGTAGGTGACAATTGCTTGCTCATCTGCAGAGGCTGAGTACCGTGTCATGGCAGCAACAGTTCGCAAATTACAATGGATTGTCTTTATGCTTGGTGACTTTCAGATCCGGCCACTCTTTCCGATCCCTTTTTGGTGTGATAACAGAGCCGCCTTGGACATCACAGCCAACCCTTTGTTCCATGAACGGACCAAACACATCGAAATAGATTGACATATCATCCGTGATCAATTCAAGGCAGGATTGATTATGCCTCAACATATTTCTTCTTCTTGTCAATTGGCGGACATCTTCACGAAGGCACTTCCGGCTGCTGCCTTTAGTTCGATATTGCACAAGATGAGCTTGTGGAATGCTCATTTTGAAGGTAGTGTTGAACTGTCATTCAAAGTTATCACAATCCTCATCAGACGTGAAAACAGATGGGAATGAAGCCAGCAACTCATGCTCTCAGTCAGCATCGAAGCTCAGTCAAGATTAAGACGAAGGAACAGGTTCATTAATTTTGTCCAATAAGAAGGAAGAGAACGAACATCCGGGATCCAACCACGTAGAGGAGATCAAGATATTCGATCCCACGTGAAGAGTTGAAGCGACTCTGTTAGTGAAATAGCGCTTCTTTGTTCTATTTTCGTGCATCGGTTAAGTAATATAAATAAAGATAAGTGGCGTGAAAGACAGGTTGAGAAGGCAGATTTGTAAAGCGGTTATTTTGATGGAATACAAAATTGGGGAAGAATCCCCTTAAATCCTCTCATACTTTTCGTTACATTTTCCTGAATCTTTGCTCAATACACCGAACATTTCTCAGATTTTTTGCGTCAAGAGATTCAATGGCCGGTCTTGATCCCGCAACAATAGCTTGAAACTGGCGGTGTCATCTTCTGCAACAGCATTGCCACGGAGCAGAAAATGACGTCAAATACACAAACTCGCGGTTTATACTATTTTACTTTATCTATGAGTTGTAGAATTGGGAGATATTTACATTTCCATTGTCTTACATTGTAATGACGGCGTCCTCTATCTTCGTTACAACTTTCGGATTGTAACACCCTAATAGTCCCCATTGCTTCCACTCAAACAATGCCTACATGTTTATATTGGCAAAGAGAATGGAGAAGGTGGATGACCATGATCTGGTCGTAGCTCTAGCTGAAAAATAAATATTTACATTATATTTGTTTGAACTGGTTTGACTTCAAAATTATCCTCAATGTCTTATCATTGATCCCAAGCGGGTGGGTGCGCGGGTGCGTGGGTGTCGGATCGTGCCATGCTAGTAGGGGTTGCAAAATTCTTTACTTATCAAAAAAAGGGTTGCAAAATTCTTTTGGTCCAAAAGTCAGGGTCTAGTATTCTTCCTTTTTGGGCCAAAAAGTATGCCAAGACAATTTGGGCCTATTTATAGGCTGATCGTTATTTCATAGCCCATTACGACAGAGAAAATTGGAAAAAAAATATTTATATACAAAGTGACGAAACAACCCCCTCGGGCAATATATTTTTTTTTCAGGTATAGAAAATTTGGAAGGCTAATCAAAACTTACAGGATATACCTGTATGCATCGAAAGGGTTTCAATTGGTGCCTGGGCAATTCGCTAGCTAGCAGCAATCCTCGGAAAAACGAGTATTCGAGGATACTGAAACGGGTTCATTCCAAATAAGACTAGGGAAATTTAGCTTACATGGACGAGATGAAGAAGAGGAAGCTGGAGGAATTTGGTGACGGCCAACTGCTACCCAGTTTGGATGATACTTCGCCGTACTCAACGGTGGATGAGTTGCGCGGGTTTCTCGAGCCTCTAGCTAAGTCGCAGCTCGTCGATCTCCTCGCTAGAGCGTAATCCGCTATCCATGTCATCGGCTAAGCGTTTTCGAGCGCTTTTACTATTTTATCGTTCCTTTTCGCGTTTTCTGTAGCTTTTCGTAATCTTTGCGAAGTTATTTCTATCTCTTAGCGAATTACTAAGAAGTTCGGTTCTAGCGGAAGTACAGAGGCAGTGACAAAGAATTGTTTTGGATTGGCCAAGAGGCAGTGGCGGAGATTGATATTTGACTTTCTTAGCCATTGTGTATTTTGTTGCTGAAAGCCTGGTATCTTTGTCATTTGTATTTGGGGAAAAATGGGTAGGGGTGGAATGTTTAATTAGAGATTAATAACTGTGCAATTTTTAACAGTTAGTCTGGTAATTCAAAGAAAGTAGAAGTTAGTTTTTTTTAATACGGGCGATCTATGTGTACACATATCACATATGATATCCATACATTTTTGGTAATATATCTGGCGGTGTTATTAAATATACTGGCCTTTTGAGGCAATACTGGTTATGTTCAGAGACTTTTTATTGTAACGAAAAAATCCAGCTGAGTTTTGTTTTATTTAACTATTAGAATTCCTGATTTTAATTTTAAAAAGACATCTTTACTCAAAAGCTTTTGGTTTTGTGTGATATGTAACTTTACTTTTTGTTCATTCTGGGAGGATATTGTTTGCAATTTTGGACCTTTTTAGTTGGATGTAAGAACTATTGGCCTGACTCTTCTATCAGATCATTAATGGTTTACTTTTTTCCTTTTATGTTTATCCGTGGTGATATTAACTTCTGTTTGCTTGTGATATGGATGTGGGTGCTTCTACTCTTCTGAATGTTCTTACAACTTGGAACCATTTCTTGTTCATCCTGGAAGTGTGCTGTGTGGATTGACATGATATGTGTGTGCTTGTTTGCATGTTCTGGCGTGAAGAGGGTTCCAATATCCTTCTATTGCTGAAGAAATAAAAAGTGTTGCAAGTGCTGATCCTGCCCTTCGAAAGCTTTTTGTTCGTGGTTTAGCATGGGATACTACTTCAGAAACTTTGTGTGCTGTGAGTGAATCGCTGCTTGCGGACTGTGTTCTGTGTTTTCTTGTGACTGCACTCTGTGATACAACTGATGGTCACTAAGTCAAAAATTAAACGCCTCCAGTGTGTGACTTTCATATTTTTGGATGTGACATTTCAGCATTGGACATTAATGGGAGAATGTTGTGAGCATTACAAACTGTCTTTGTTGAGCGGTTGATTTCGTGCAGGCCTTTCAAGAGCATGGTGAAATTGAAGAGGGTGCCGTAATCTATGACAAAGTAACTGGAAAATCGCGCGGTTATGGTTTTGTGACTTACAAAGATATGGAGTCTGCTCAGATAGCTCTGAAAGCACCCAGCCAAATGATAGATGTGAGTGCTACAGTTTTTTTTTTTTTAATCTCCAATTAGTCAGAAGTTGTGTACTGAATCCACACCAAGGATATGCAAATAACATACCTTGTCCACCGGCCCTTGGAATGTTCTTTCTTTATGAATTTCCCACATATTTGCAATAGGGTCGAATGGCTGTTTGTAACCTTGCAAGTGAAGGCTTAAGCAGCACCGCTTCTGCACCTGATCAAGGCCAAAGGAAGCTATATATTGGAGGCTTGTCTCCTGATACAACAAGTGAAATGCTACTCCAGTTTTTTGGAAGGATTGGGGAGATTGAAGAGGGTTCTGTCGCGTATGACAAGGAAACAAACAAATCACGGTAAAATTACTCTTATTTCTCTCTCACGTATATAAAAGATCTTTCCCTCAGACCTGATGAATTTGGTTTGTCTGCAGTGGCTTTGGCTTTATTACTTACAAGACTGTGGAGGCAGCAAAGAGAGCTATAGATGACCCCCATAAGACCCTTGGAGTAAGTTAATTAAAACTGTTTGAGCAAACCGCTTATTGAAGCTGAGCTAATCATCTAGCACGCTCAGTATATTTCTTTCCAACCATTGCAGGGAAGAAATCTCTCAGTGAAGCTTGCTGACAGTCATAAAGTAAAAATGCCGCAATCTCATCTGCCAGCGTCCATGGTTCCATTACCTCTACACATGGGTGGTGGTTACCATCAGACTGGAGCTGGAGGCCCAATGGGTTACACATATACCCAATCTATGGCACCATACCCCACTCCTTCATATGCGAGCCCGCCGTCAGGTCCTCCTCCTCCATACTCATCCCAGCCAACGTATCCGTATCCTCAGTATCCTGTTAAAAAAGATACTCTGTCACCCCACACTGGTTTTGGAGGTTATCCATACTACATGCCCAAACAATAAAGACCACGATCATGGCATGGTTGGAGAGCAACAACATTTGAACTAACGAGCATCGCCTTACCTATCTTTTGCTTATTGGTTGCTTTTTCTGCCTCCACGTGTAGGTTGTTTTACTGGCTAGAGGAAAAAGTGATGTGAGAAGCTATGAGGTGAAGGGACATTGAACAAGTGAATTACTTATGGGGAATGTTGATATTGATAGCAAGAATTGAATAATAGTTCATAGTCGTAGTGTCGGTTAGTGAATCATGCATCAATTATCGCTTCTTCTTCATTCGTATGGATCCTCTGATGTTACTCTGTTTCGTTACCTTACACCCTTTGGTTGGATCTAATGTTAGAATTCCATGTTAGAATTGACTACCGCTGTAATGTTGGAAGTCGAGTTTGAAGAATCACACCAAAAGCTTTAATCCACTCAAACATCCTCAACACGCAAAAGTATCCCAAGCCCTCAAACCAGCACATTACAAGGGGCTCATGCAAACTGAGCCTCTTGCCTCTTCAGTTACAAATGCCAACCAACAATCTTACGTTAAGTTATCCCATCTTCTATTCCTACGTTTTTTCTTGTTCATTCACCGCCATCTTCGCCTCTGCATGCTCCCATGGCCAGAACAAGGAAAACAGAGTACCTCTCCCCACAAATCGTCAACCGGGGAGTTGAAAACACCGGCCCATACGCTGGCTCGCCAAGTTTCTCCATCAGGGTCCAACGCGGTTTGCCGGATTTTCTCAGCTCTGTCAACTTGAAATATGTCAGGCTCGGTTATGACTACCTCATCAACCATGGAGTTTATTTCGTGGCCTTGCCTGTTCTTCTAATGGTTTTTGCTACACAAGTTGGACAGCTAACATGGGATGTGCTTGCTCTGGACTATTACAGCCTACAGAACATGACTCTGTTCATGGGATTCTTGTCCTTGGTTTCGTTTGTTTATCTTGATCTGATTCCTCGTACTATCCACCTCATTGATTTTGCATGCTACCTCCCACCTAATGAACTTAAGGTATGTGTATGTTACTAATTTTTCTGGTATTTGTGTAAATTATAGATCAGTTGTGTGGACTGATGGTAAATGCACTCTATGTACTTAGATAACAAAACAAGAATACATAGACCTGGTGAAGAAATCAGGCCAATTCAGTGATGCAGCCATTGAATTCCAGCAGAGAGTGCTTAAAAACTCCGGCCTAGGCGATGGAACCTACATGCCACAGGCTGTTTTCCGGCCCGGTTACACGCCGGACTTGATAGCTGGCCGGGAAGAAGCGGCTATGGTGATATTCGGAGCAGTGGACGAGCTCCTCCGATCCACCGGCATCCGCCCCCAAACCATAAGAATCTTGGTTGTCAACTGTGGCGTCCTCAACACCACCCCATCCCTCTCCGCCATGATCATCAACCATTACAAGCTCAGCCACCGTATTCAGAGCTTCAACCTTGGCGGCATGGGCTGTGCCGCCAGCATCAACGCCGTCGACCTTGCCAGAGATCTGTTAACTGCTTACCCGAGGAACTATGCTCTGGTGGTCAGCACTGAAGTTATTAGCTCGACATGGTATGGTGGAAATCAGCCTGATATGTTGCTTCCCAATTGCTTTCTCCGAATGGGAGCCGCCGCGATTTTGCTCTCAAATCACCGCCGTGATTGGTGGCGATCAAAGTATCAATTAAAACAGGTGAACCAACTCAACACAGTTGAACTAAACTAAAACAAACACAACACCATCTTCTTCATTTTCTTGATCATTCAAATTTGCAGGTGGTGAGAACTCATAGAGGCATGGATGATAAGGCTTTCCAGAGCATACAACTGAAGGAAGATTGCGCAGGAAAACAAGGGATTTCGGTGAGCAGAGACCTGATAGAGCTCGGTGGTTATGCTCTCAAGGCAAACATCACAACACTAGGTCCTCTAGTCCTCCCTGTCTCAGAGCAATTCCATTTCTTTAAATCACTCATTTTCAGTCAGCCCACCTCCTCAAAGCCCTACATTCCTGACTACATGCTTGCATTCGATCACGTCTGCATCGGCGCTACGAGCAAGAAAGTGTTGGATGAAATACAGCGGAACCTGAACCTGACTAATGAATATATGGAAGCCTCGAGGAAGACATTGGAGAGATTTGGGAATACTTCAAGCAGCAGCATTTGGTATGAGCTGGCATACTTGGAAGCTCATGATAAGATCAACAATGGCGATAGAGTGTGGCAGCTGGCTTTGGGGTCTGGATTAAAGTGTAACAGTGTGGTGTGGAGAGCTGGGAGAGGAGTGGGGAGGATGAAGAGGAGGAGACCATGGATTGAATAGGAGAAGCTCCAAAGGTGTGATTATCAGTAGACAGAGATCAATAAAGATAATTACTTTAAGCAAAATAATTGAATGTAACTTGTGATGGAGTGTATCTCTACTCTTTAGAGAAAATATTAAACAAGATCAGTTATGATTATGTATTCGATTTTGAACCAGTTTTATTCAATTTCTTATCCTTCTTGGAAGATTTATACAAAGACGCGATTCCCAGTTTAAAGCATTTGACTTAAAGCAAAACCAGAGCCCGGATGCGTTAGTCCGAAAAATATCATGTTAAACCCACAAGTCTAATTTAAACAACCAACTGTGAATTCTTGAAGTTTCTTGACAAGTGAACAAGTGGAGGGATAACTTTTCTTTCTCTAACGAACTTTTCTCCACTATTCTAAATTCGAATCTTTTTCAACGGTAACATCCAACCCCTTCAGCCTCTCTGTCCGGTTAACTGGCAAAACCTGCAACGGTGTCGCCAACTATACTCGGATCGGAACTCCCTCCGAAAATGGATGCCCACTTGAATCCAGGTATCCGGGGTGAAATGGGGGGGAGGACTTACCGGAGTCGCACATGGGATGGGCCTCTCGCCCGAGGGCTTATCCAAAGTTGTCCAGACGTTGGGTTCGGCGGTGAAAGTGTTTGTGAATAAGATAAATTTTGAAGAGAATGATGAAGAGAGAATAATGTTTTGAGCTCAATGTTTTTGCTTGTTTTCTTGTATCTGAGTATACATTTCTTTTATAAACAACTAGTGAGTAATTTAAGGACCTAAGATGTACTTGATCTAGTCTAGAGGGTATGGGTCTATATTACAATGGTGGACAATCTTGTAGCTATGATGAAGCTAAGATATTATCAACATCCCCCGCTAGCTGAGCGTCGGATTATGGCAGACGTGAAGTTTGGAACAAAAGAATGCAAATAGCTCGTGTCCCAGGCTTTTGGTGAAGATGCCAGCAAGATGGAGATGAGAAGGCACAAATTGAGTAGATAATTTCCCAGCAAGCACATGCTCTCGAAGAAAGTGGTAATCCAATTCAACATGCTTGGCCCGTTTGTGAGAAACGGGGTTAGTGCTGAGAAAGATTGCACTTTTGTTGTCACTGAGCAAAAGTGGCGGGTGAAGAAGCGGAATACGAAGATCTTGAAGAAGATGAGTAACCCATAAGACTTCAGCAGTAGCAGTAGTAAGAGCACG
>JAOWBN010000016.1:35435-52179 GCA_028565015.1 Pinguicula moranensis | reverse complement strand
CATTTGACCTTCTATGAGTTGGATTTAGGCCTTAACCATGTTTCGAGGAAATGGTCAGAACAGGTTGATAATGGTGCTAACATGCTTGTGACTGTGCCGGGTGGTGGAGATGGACCCAGTGGTGTGCTAGTTTGTGCTGAGAATTTTGTTATATATAAGAATCAGGGTCATCCAGATGTGCGAGCAGTTATCCCGAGACGTGAGGACTTACCTGCTGAGCGTGGTGTCTTGATTGTCTCTGCTGCTATGCATAAGCAGAAATCCATGTTTTTCTTCCTTCTGCAAACCGAATATGGGGATATTTTCAAAGTGACACTGGATCATGACAATGATAGAGTTAAAGAGTTGAAAATAAAATACTTCGATACCATTCCAGTGACGTCTTCTTTGTGTGTGTTGAAGTTGGGTTTCCTGTTTGCTGCATCAGAGTTTGGGAACCATGCGTTGTATCAGTTTCAGGCTATTGGGGATGATCCAGATGTTGAGGCGTCATCTGCTACTCTGATGGAAACTGAAGAAGGCTTCCAACCTGTTTTTTTCCAACCAAGGAAGCTGAAGAATCTTGTCCGCATTGATCAAATTGAGAGTTTGATGCCAATAATGGATATGAAAATTACTAATCTCTTTGAAGAGGAAACACCACAGTTGTTTAGTCTCTGTGGCAGGGGCCCTCGTTCGTCTCTGCGGATATTGAGGCCAGGTTTGGCAATTAGTGAAATGGCTGTGTCACAATTACCTGGTGTGCCGAGTGCTGTGTGGACTGTCAAGAAAAATGTCAACGATGAATTTGATGCATACATCGTTGTTTCTTTTGCTAATGCTACACTTGTTCTTTCCATTGGTGAAACTGTTGAAGAAGTTAGTGACAGTGGATTTCTTGACACAACACCGTCTCTTGCTGTTTCTTTGATTGGGGATGACTCTCTCATGCAAGTTCATCCAAGTGGGATTAGGCATATCAGAGAGGATGGACGTATCAACGAGTGGAGAACTCCTGGAAAGAGAACAATTGTAAAGGTTGGTTCTAATAGGCTTCAGGTTGTCATCGCGCTGAGTGGAGGAGAAATAATATATTTCGAAGTTGATATGACTGGGCAGCTGATGGAGGTTGAAAAGCATGAAATGTCAGGAGATGTTGCTTGTTTGGATATTGCTCCTGTACCTGAAGGTAGGCAGAGGTCGCGTTTCCTTGCTGTTGGATCGTTTGACAATACTATTCGCATCTTATCATTGGATCCGGACGATTGCATGCAGATACTTAGTCTGCAGAGTGTTTCATCTCCGCCCGAGTCTCTCCTTTTTCTTGAAGTTCAAGCTTCTATTGGAGGGGAAGATGGAGCAGATCACCCAGCTAGCCTTTTCCTCAATGCTGGTCTACAAAATGGAGTTCTGTTTAGAACAGTTGTTGATATGGTGACTGGACAGCTTTCCGATGCCCGATCTCGTTTCTTAGGACTCAGACCGCCAAAGCTCTTTTCTATTGTTGTCCGAGGAAGGAGAGCTATGATTTGCTTGTCTAGTAGACCATGGCTTGGTTATATACATAAGGGACAATTCCTTCTGACACCTCTGTCATATGAAAAACTTGAATATGCTGCTTCATTTTCATCAGATCAGTGTTCAGAAGGTGTTGTTGCTGTAGCTGGGGATGCTTTAAGGGTTTTCACCATTGATAGATTAGGAGAATCATTTAATGAAACTGCCATACCACTTAGATACACCCCGAGAAAGTTCATCGTTCAGCCAAAGCGGAAGCTCTTGGTAATAATTGAGAGTGATCAGGGCGCATTCACAGCAGAAGAGCGTGAAGCTGCCAAAAAGGAGTCCTTTGAGGCTGCTGGAATGGGTGAAAATGGAAACAATGAGAAGATGGAGAATGGGGACGACGAAGAAAGCAACGATCCACTTTCCGATGAGCAGTATGGTTATCCAAAGTCAGAGTCAAGTAAGTGGGTTTCTTGCATCCGAGTTCTGGATCCACGAACAGCACAGACAACCTGCTTGCTGGAGCTCCAGGATAATGAAGCCGCGTTCAGCATGTGCACTGTGAATTTCCATGACAAGGAGTATGGAACTCTTTTAGCAGTGGGTACGGCAAAGGGCCTGCAGTTTTGGCCCAAAAGATCCTTTCAGGTCGGATACATTCATATTTATAGATTTAAGGAAGATGGGAAGGTCCTCGAATTATTGCACAAGACTGAAGTGGACGGTGTTCCTCTTGCATTGAGCCAATTCCAGGGGAAATTACTGGCAGGAATTGGACCTGTGCTTAAATTGTATGATTTGGGGAAAAGGAAACTGCTTAGGAAGTGCGAGAATAAGTTGTTTCCTAACACCATCACATCTATCAACACTTACCGTGATCGCATTTATGTTGGTGACATGCAAGAGGTAAGTTCTCTAAGTGTCTTGTTTGAAATCTAGTTATTCAACTTAACTGGAAAGTTCACGAATGTTTGGGCGACAAGTTCATGTTTTGCATATTTCGTCATATAGTTATGCCTTATTTTTGTGGCTATCTGCTTAATCGAAAGTTTTGTCATTGTGTTTGCAGTCATTCCATTATTGTAAGTATAGACGTGATGAAAATCAGTTATACATATTTGCGGATGACACTGTTCCAAGATGGCTTACTTCCGCTAGCCATGTAGATTTCGATACAATGGCTGGCTCGGACAAATTTGGAAATATCTACTTCGTCCGTTTACCACAGGATGTATCCGATGAAATTGAAGAAGATCCAACTGGTGGTAAGATAAAGTGGGAGCAGGGAAAGCTGAATGGTGCTCCCAACAAAGTAGAAGATATAGTCCAGTTCCACGTTGGTGATGTCGTCTCTTGCTTGCAGAAGGCATCTCTCATACCTGGTGGTGGCGAGTGCCTCATATACGGGACAGTTATGGGGAGTTTGGGGGCATTTCTTCCTTTCACATCACGTGATGATGTTGACTTCTTCTCTCATTTGGAGATGCACCTGCGGCAGGAGAACCCACCTTTATGTGGCAGAGATCACATGTCCTATAGATCATCATACTTCCCGGTGAAGGTTAGTTTAAACTATTTACTCATCTTTAACATAATTAATATGAGCTTTGCTTGTTCACCGGCTGTTTAAAGCTACTGGTTTCTGGAATAATTCCTCTAATTCATCGAGTGCTCATTGTTGTGCCCTTCTGCTCTGCTACCTGACTAGTAGAGTTGCTTTACTATGTTCTTTCTTCCAATATCTAGGCAACTTAAGTATTGTATAAATCCTGCAGGATGTTATCGATGGAGATTTGTGCGAACAGTTCCCCGCCCTACCCATGGATATGCAGCGTAAAATTGCAGATGAGCTGGATAGAACTCCAGCGGAGATTTTGAAAAAATTGGAAGAAATAAGGAATAAAATAATTTGAGGTGATGTTCTTGTCCATTTGATATCTCAAATCTTTGACTGAATGTTACTAACAATTGTGGGTCTTAACTTTTTGCCATCGTTTCTCGACTTCAACTGCTGTGCTATTTTGAAAAAACAGATCAAACTGACAAAACAAAGCTGGCAATTGCTCAGATACCCGGTCAAGTTTGAATGGTTCACCGTATTGATCACATGCATCTTCCATCGAGACGAACCCTGTTGAACAGCCAGTGCTGCTAAAACCAGTAATGAGCAGGCATCCTGGAAAGCTGGATTGGATACAACATGTCACTTCTTGTTTAGGTTCTGTTGTAATTAACTAGATACTACTCAATGTATGAAATTTGCTCTGGTGTAGAACTGAGGTAGATTTTCTTCTATATACTGTGGTGCGTCCTTCTTTCCCCTTAGAGCAACACACTTATACTGATTTGAAGTTAACTATTCATAATGTTTCCCTATTCGAGATTGGAGTCTCCGCGGAAATAGTTCGATTACATATATCTCATTCTCTTCATACCCTGTTCGGAATTTATTAGGTGGTTTGGTTTATTCATGATGTTTATGTATTTTGAACTGATTTTTCACGTAAATCTTCACTCTAACATAGGTTATTGCTTTCTTCTATTGAATTATGCAGGGTGGTTTGTTTGGTTCAATATTTGGAGCAGTTAAAATATTGCACTTATAGTCTAGTAGTTTCTGGAGATCTAACTTGGGTGGTTCAAAATGAGGGTGGATTAGGTTTGGGTTACGGTTACCAACCCATCATTGATGAATTAGGTAAATTGCATTTTCTTGTGTTTTTAGTTTACAAAGACTAGGGTTCTTAGATGGCCACCGCCTTACTCGATAACCATATTTAGCCTCTGATTCAGAGTTAAATTACAATCAATTTCTAAACGTATAGGGTTAAGTTAAGGTGATCTTGGAATCTAACTTTCAGTAGAGGATTGAGACCCAGGGAGTTGCTAGAACTTGAAGACTTGTTACAAACACTTTCAGACATATCAATCGGGGATGTGGAAGAGGATTTATGGATTTGGAAGGCTGATCCTGGACAGTTTACAGTGTCAAGTGCTTATAAAATACTGAGCAATCAATCTGTCATTATACCAGCTAGAAGTCAGCAGCTAAGTGAAATTTGGGTAAGAGTCCTACCGAGAAGAATTCAATGCTTCTGTTGGCGAGTGTTACAACAAAGAATTCCGACTGTGGAAAACCTTGTGAATCGTGGGGTGATTATCGAGCCAAATGCGCAGTTATGTTGCAATTGTGCAGTAACCCAGGAAACTCTCACACATCTGTTCTTAGAGTGTGCTAATGCAGCGGAATTGTGGAGCAAAGTTTATGATTGGTTTGGACTGCGCTACCAACCACATACAGAAATTTCTGATCATTTTGCTTACCATATGGAGAGATGTCGAAGTGCTACAAGTAAGCAAATATGGAGTGCAGTCTGGCAGGCCACAGTCTGGAGTTTATGGATGGAGCGCAATGCTATTCGCTTTGATGTGGAGAGCAATTCACTCTCTAAACTAGAGTGGATACAACTCAATCTATAGTACTGGCTGCTAGCACATAAACTTTCGTATCGTGGTTCAACCATTCATGACTGGATACGTTATCCGTGGCTATGCTCTTCCATCTATTTGTTAGATAGTGTTTAGGGTGTATTCGCATCTATATTTGATCCAGCTATGTATGTAGTTGGTGCTGTACATATTGCGATATATAATAGAACATTTACTTACCCAAAAAAACAACATAATTTGCAGCTTTTTTTTAACCACTTGTTTAAGTACATATTTACAAACACAAATTAATACAGACTAACACATGTTTAGATCTGGTTGTAAAGTTCAAGGTCCATAACCTTAAGATCTCATGCAAATCAAATTGAGTTTTGGGGTTTAAACACAAAATCACACAATTTCAAGGTCAAAAATAGAATTGTTAAATTAATAATTCTTCATACAATTGTGGGAAGTTCACTTTACCCTTAAACTTTGATTATTTGTAATATTTTCCATTTCTCAACTTTTTATATAACACTGCAGCCTTAATTTAGTGAGAGATATTATGAATATTTCTATCATTTATAATAAACTAAAGACAGTAAAATAATAAATACAAAACAATACGACTGACATGAAACTAATAATAACAATAAAGGAAAAAAATAATAAAGAATAAAGTAATGGTAACAAATTTAGAACAAAAATAAACACAAAAATTATAATAAGATGATAAAATAACAAATAAGGAAAATTAAAAGGTAGCAATATACATACATATATATATATATATATATAAGAAAAGACACAATGTTTTTGAGAATCATAAATATTATAAACTTTCATAAGATCACATAAATGTTAATTTTTAAATATGAAAGCTTATAAAATTTTATGCAAGTTCGTAATACTTATAATCCCAAACAAAGTTATATTTTCGTTTCTCTATTATTTTTCTAAGCTATACAATTCATGTTACTATTCTAGACTATTTATTTTGGAAGTTATTATTATTTTTTATTTTATCATCTATTTTTTGTTTTATTTTATATATTTTCTAACATATTACTGCTATTTTTTATTTTTTTCCTAGCATTTTTATTATTATTTCATGTTATTGTTTGTATTTTATTATATTTTTAGTATTTTTTTTATTTTCTACTCTTTCTTTAATTTATTATAAATGATAAAAACATCTAAAATATTTTATCTCATTTAGCTGGTGAAGTGTTATTGAAAAATTGAGGGTGCAAACTATTATACTTATAAAGTTGAGGGGCAAAGTGATATGAACTTTGCCAACTTGTAGTAAAATCCAATATCAATTATTGGTGGTTAGAAAATCCAAGATGGAAAAAAGACAACTTTGTTGAGGCTTAAAAGAAAACTTGTGTCAAACAACCAATAACTATATTTTATAAAAAGGGCGCCACACAAGAAACCATGAAAATAACTTGCCTCAATAAAACTTCAAGCAATAAGTCCGAATATAAGATGCAACTAGTTTCAAGTGAAAGCTAAATAAATCTAGGAGTTTTCATAAATGCAAAAGAGGCTAACCTCTCAAAACATATTATTCTTCAAAAGCTATCAAACTAAGTTTAACAATTACCTATTTATAGGCGAACACAAACTAGAATAAGAATAGCCTTGGTTAAGCATCTCATTTAATGGAAAAATGATATAGCGCAAGACAAAAGAACGCAAGACAAGTGCAAGACAGAGTGATTTCACCATTATACCTTCGTGTTAAACACTGATACAAAAATTAACACTGGGTATAATTGTCCATTTTATATTGTCTTGCACTTGTCTTGGACTCTTTTGTCCTGCGCTATATCATTTCTCCATTTAATGTGGTCAAGGTTTGAAAGTCCTTCCAATTTGCATTCATAACTTCTTAAGTCATAAAGCTAAATGTTTATAAAATATGTCCAAGGCCTTTCAATCTTCAAAGTTCAACTATGCATACCCATGCATATGTTCACACATTCTACAATAGGATTAGGCAATTGGATATGTATGCTTGTCTGGGACTCCTTCATTGCACCACCATACAGAAGCGTTTGCACCAAAATAGTTTTCTACATTAAGTTACCTTTTGTTTTATATTTCCACTTTTGTATACAAAAGTTCTAATATGCAACTTGATTTCAAACGTTGGAATCAATATAACAAGTAAGAACTTTTCAACTATCTCTTCTTCCTTTCTTTTCAACTTGTTTTATACATTCAAACTTTAATGTTGTCATGGTATCAACTATCAAGATAACAAGGTTTCAACGCCTATTTCTCAGTCCTGTTTTATTTTTTCCTTCATATCTGTAATTTTTATCTTCTCATTTCTCTATTGTTCTCATTTACTTCTAGTTCTGCTTCTTTCTTCTTGGTCTTCAATGGCAGTCCCATTTTCTTCTGTTTCTCTCTTGCCTTCTCTTCTTCCTCGCTTAATAGCCAGCCTTTAATTCAAATACTCTCTCTATATTTGAAAAATACCAGGAATGATATAGCGTACGAAACGCACGAATTTCTGTCATCCAATAATGAGTTGCCACATCAGCCAAAGTGTCCCCACCCCACCACTATAGTATCCAATCCCGATTTCTCTCTCTCTCACTCAGAGTCCGAACAACGAAAACAATGGAGCAGAATCTCCCATCTCTCCTTCTCCTCTGCCTCCCATTTCTCTTGGCTGCAATTCTCAGCGAAGCCTACGGCCAAGTCAGCGGCTGGAGGACGATCCTCGACTTGAAAGATTCGCATGTAGTGGGCATCGCCAATTTCGCTGTGTCGCCGCCGTCTCCACTGCACCGTCGAGCATCGAGTCGCGATACTTGCTCGGCATCGCTACAGCTCTCCCTCTCGTCGATCGCATCACAGGCGGCGGCGGAGACGCCGCCAACCACTCGGCGTCGACATTCGATTCTGGAATCTTCTTCTCCGGCAGCGATTTCTGCAGCTCAACAACTGGAATCGTCCTCCGCTTACGATTCTGCAATCGATTCATCTCGTAGTCGTGTTTTGTGTCTTCAGCAACTCTCAAAATCGCGTCCCAGCATCTAATTCGCCTCTCGGTTTTCGCTTCTTCTACGAGATAATCAAATCCATTCGCTGCCGTCACTTCTTCTCCCCCTCCGTCGGAACCACCGCCGTCCTCCTCCTACGGCGGCGCGACATTCAAGTCGATATCCAGTAATTCCTTCCTCCCCCCGAATGCACCCCGACCTCCTTCTCCGCCTTCTCCGCAGCAGAAGAGTTGTTTCCTATCAAAAATCTGCAGCGCGGCGCCGCCGACGGATGAAGCGGCGCCGAGATTCTTCCCAAATAACAACATTTGCTTGAAACTCTGGTCTCCCATGGACGCCATTGATGCACAACAAAGGAATTCTTTACCTTTATTCCAAATTTTATTCCAGATCGCGAGTAAATGAAAGAGATTACTTCTCTGATTTTCAAAGTCATCGCCGGCATGAATTACCGACTCGTCTTCTCTGCAAAGGACGGCTGTGGTGCGGCGAACCCGAGAATGTCAGGCCGTTGTTTACGAGAGAAGTTATATATATTTCCAAAGCAAAGTTAATTATTGGGAGTGGATAAAAAAGTATTATTAATTCAAAAATGAAAATGACGTAATAACGGACGACAAAAATTCGTGCCTCATGCGTTATATTATTCCTGGAAAAATACCGAAAAGGAAGAAGTTCTCGACCAATTCGGATGGACCAAAGTTTTATCGCAAATTACGAGGATTTGCTCTTTTAACAAGACTTTCCTACGAATTTCTTACGTGGTATATCGCTAATTTTTTATTTTTAAAAATAAATTCTAATAGCACAAAGAAAGGTCTGATATTCAACGGCTAGAGAGAGACAGAGAAGAGAAGGTGTGGTGGGATCTGGACTCCGATCATCTCAAATTCCCCAATTGTTCCCCACCTCCGCCACTGTCCGCCGCGACAACCGTCGCCGCAGATACTACCGTCTGCCTTCCTCAGCAATGGCCCTCAATATGAAAACCTTGACCCAGGCCTTCGCCAAGGCATCGGCGGTCTTCGAGAAGACCGTGCAGAGCACGGTGCAAGAAGTGACCGGCTTGCCTAAACCCATGCAGGACTACGATCTCATTGATCAGATCGGTTCAGCTGGACCCGGACTCGCCTGGAAGTTGTACTCAGCCAAGTCGCGTGACGGTCACGTGCCGGCTGCCTACTCCACCGTCTGCGTTTGGGTTTTGGACAAGAAGACACTTTCAGAGGCGAGGCAGCGGGCTGGGCTGTCGAAAGCCGCTGAAGATGCGTTCTTTGATCTGATTAGGGCTGATGCGTCGCGACTCGTGAGGCTCAGGCACCCTGGAGTGGTGCACGTGGTCCAGGCGCTGGATGAGAGTAAGAATGCCATGGCTATGGTAACAGAGCCTCTGTTTGCATCGGTGGCAAACGCTCTAGGGAATGTGGAGAATATTGCCAAAGTGCCCAAGGAACTCAAGGGAATGGTAAGGCCTTCAGTTTCAATTTAGGTGCTGTGAATTCAAAGGTTTAGTTAGTAAATAAGGTTCCAATTTTCTTCTGATTATATTTGTTCTTAAATTATCACATATTACGAGCTAGATATGTGCTGCCAATGAAAATAAATTGAGCTTCCCTGTGTCCTCATTCTCAGTTTTCATTGATTAAATCACTCAATTTTGTGTCTCTTTCCTGAGCTTGTCTGCTTATGCCAAGCTTGGTATGATTTGAGAATGATTATGAATGCTAGATGCATTTGAAAAGGTTCCACAGTCATTATTGTACTGTTTGGATGCCTTTTTGACAAGTGATTGAAAACTACCTTCTCGGACCAATCCAGATTTTGATGGACATGGGAGAAGATTCACATCAGTTCTTGATGACATACTTTCATTAGTAAATTCAGAATGCCTGACTACATTCTGCAGGAGATGGGATTGTTGGAGGTGAAACATGGCCTGCTTCAGGTTGCAGAGACATTGAACTTCCTTCACAATAATGCTCGCCTTATACACAGGGCTATATCACCTGAGGTAGGAAATTCTTCCAATTTGCCTTTATTTTTTGCCCGGGAAAATTGTGTTCTGTTACTCAACAAGTTTGTCTTTTTTCTTCCTGTTGCAGACTGTCCTTATTACTTCTAACGGAGCTTGGAAGCTTGGTGGATTTTCTTTTGTAATTCCCACAGATCAGTCTTCCAATGATACTGCCAGCATGCAGGCATTTCATTATGCTGTGAGTAGTAGATATACTAAAATAGATTGCCAGACTCCCATCTGAAGTATAGCTAAATGACATTCATGAGTACGTTAAAAAAATTTGGTTGGCTTGATGTATATTATGTAAATGTGATCAAAACAGTGGTTATCATCCTTACACTGCTTAAGAAGAGAAGTTGTCTGTTGCAGGAATACTGAATGAAGTTGTAGGTTTTTTTTTTATCTGAATACAAAATCATAGGTTTGGTGGTGCATATGGAGCTATGAAGATGAAATCCTTACCTTTAAACATCCTTAACAAAGAGCATAAACTTTGCAAACTGCTGAACATTTAACTAAAACTGTTAGGTTGAATGAGAATGGCTCGCAAATAACTTTTCATCAGCAAAATTACAGACCTGCTTCAATATTGAGTTTGCAACTCCCAGGGTACACATAGATTTATGTAAATTGATTGCAATATCTGATGGACAACGTTGTAACTTTCAGTTGCTGATCCGTCCAAGACAATTGCGGCCCCTGTGAGTGGAACAGATTTGTATTTGATTGTTTGTCAATTGATTGTATATGTAGAATGTTTATGCACGTTACTATTTCTGTAACAATAATTATATGCTTAATGTTTGTGCTCTTGATTACTTGAAGTTGACTAATAGTGAATATGATGTTTTAGTATTGATGAAACATATGCTGAAATTATGAATGTAGAGAAAATCATGAAGATGTTCGATAGTATCCCAATGCCACAAAGAGAGACACACGAGTTGAAGGCTACATTCATTCTTAAAGGGCTAGAAGACTGCCTGGACATAGAGTATAACCAGAAGAGGCGCATCGTGAAGACCATCCTCAACGATAGCTCAGAGCTTACCCTGTGGAAAGTGCAAGAACGAGCCAACCCGTAGCAGCAGCTGAGAAGCATTCTTGCATAAAAGTTTGGCTGCTAGTGTGTACCATTGAATCATGGTTGGACAAAAAAAAATTCTTTTGGGACTACTTTTATTTAGTTGAACATCA
Organism: Pinguicula moranensis; assembly: GCA_028565015.1. Classification (NCBI taxonomy): domain Eukaryota; kingdom Viridiplantae; phylum Streptophyta; class Magnoliopsida; order Lamiales; family Lentibulariaceae; genus Pinguicula; species Pinguicula moranensis. The sequence goes on along the minus strand of JAOWBN010000016.1, from coordinate 41,022 downwards.
GTTATCGCACTTTTTCATTTTGTTGGATATCTCGTTTTGCTTCGTCATTTGTGTACGGCAGGTTGCAGATAAGTTGAATCTTGAGGAAACCAACTTGAAAAAGAAAATTGATGAAAATCTTAAATCTCAGTACAGACATGTATAACTTCCATAATACAACGTTCACTAAAATTGAAAATCTCTTCCTAACTACAAGATTAGTGAATTTTGATTTAAGGGGGACTGGAAGGATTTGATTCTGATTTGGCTTCATCCGCCTAATCAACATTCCAACAATGTTAAAACCAAATGATTTGGGTTTTAGTTAGGCTTTACAGAACACGGTGGGGGCCAAAAAAAACCTGTGAAAACTTATCATTCAATGCAAACAAGCATATTCACCGCCCCTAAAAAGGTGGGAATTACCACTGTACCACAAAAAAACAGCCCAAGCCAACCAACCAAAAGCTAAATGTCAAATATCATCAATTACACAGCAAATATTAAAAGGCCGGATACCAAAGAAGGGCCTTTACAGAACATTGTTGCTCCCACAAAAAAATTATAGTCATATAAATAAATCAGAGATCAGAATCAGTCTCCCCTTTGGAGGAGCACGTCTAATTGGATTCGGTCTCCTCCGAGTCCTCGATGTCCATGCATGCCTTGCCTACGGATGCTCCGCCTGATCCGCCTTCACTAGCTGGTCCGTCTCCCCGTCCACCAGATCCGCCTTCACCACCTACAACGCCGGATGGGCCCACCGCCGCGGTAGAAGGGACAGTTGCCCAAAATTAGCAAGTAATCTTTTGATATTGAATATGCTAAATTTGAAAACAGTCACAGGCAATTCTCTGAAATCGTAAAATAGAGCAGTTACATACCATAAAACCACCCAAATCGACTCTGTAGCGGGTGGCCAGTGACGACAATGGCGGAGTCTCCCAAGGTTTTGTGACTCCGCATCGATGTTAGCATACGCTTTCGAGCCACCTAGCCCAGCGCGACAAGATCTATGAGTTGGTCGGAGAGGGCGCGAAGATTTGGCTTTGGCAAAAGCGGCTTGTTGGATTCCTAGTACAATTGATTCTAAGGGTGAAATAAAAACGAGTTTAAACATTGCAAAGACTACAAAATCGATAAAAAAAAAAAACATACAACGTCAACCCAACCAAAATCATCGATAGGAAAATTGGGATGCACCTAAAAAGACCAAGACAGTATACAGAGCGCCATGCATATGTGATATGCCTAAAAAATTATTTAGACCAAAAAACACGCTAAAAAGAATAAAGCTCAACGTTCAAAAGAAAATATGGTCGTGTATGTAGGGGGGACCATGCCCCCCGACCAACTTGTGTCCTCCCATAAAATACAAAAATAGTTTAAAGGAAACAACGTACGGTAATGCTAAAAGTACCTCGAGTATTTCCCACAAGTGATATTCTGACGGTGGAATTTCCCCCATAGGTGGCAATTGAATCCTCCTCTGCTACGTGGCTTTCTATGGGGAGCGGCGAGGGCGCAGACGCAGAGGGTCTGGCTTCAAATCAGGGGGCATTCGAAGCAGGAGGGACGGGGACGTTGTCGACGAGTCCAGGACTATGGGGTTTGTCGGATCTGTACCAAGAAGTTGTGCATGGCCACGGTGCCCGAAGTCCGTGTCCCAGTAACGGCGTAGGAGGTCACCACGCAAATGGATTCGTAGGCTACGCCTTGTGGGAAATAGATTTTTCCTAGTTGTGGTTCGGCTTAGGTGCGCCATCCGGCAAGATACAGGACGGTTGGGTGCAGGAGCGGAGAAATGACTTCAACTGGACAGGAGGATTTCGATTTTGAACTGATTTCGAACTAGAAATCGAAGGGGTGAAGGGAGATACATATTTCAGGGATATGAAACGAAACGATGGCGGAACGAGAATCGAAACCATGGTGCAGGAAATGAGGCGTCGCTCGAAAAATGAACGGACATTTTATACCTAGACGACAGGGGCAAAATGGACATTTCTACAAAATGAACGACGTAGCAGGCGCAATCCAAAACAATCTACTGATACCAAACACAGGATAGGAGTTGTATAATTCCGTATATAATTCAGGCACCATGAAAAGGTGTGTACCAAACAGAAGTCGTATTACGCAATCCGACAGGAAGTGCGAAATAATACTTTTAGCAGGATTAAATTTGTATGACTACCAAACTGGCCCTTAGAATATTTTGTATGACAATTTAAACCGTATAAAATTGTTGAATGTAAAGGAGACAAAATTTAATGTCTGTGGTTCACCGTTTCTCCTTAGAAATCGGCTAGTCCACACTGAGGAATCGGATGCCCCACAACTTTTATTAGATTCCTCAATATTACCAAAAAAATGCTGAACAAATCAAGATCCCAACTACAACACTTTTTCAGAAGATACAATAGTAAAAATGCCTAAAACTGCAACTAAAAGATGCTAAACAAGTGAATAATGATGCTAAAAATAGCCACAACAATAATGCTTAACTAGCAACCAAATACGGCACCAAATCAGTAACTTACAGAAGCAAAATAGCGTTAAACTATAAAAACAATCCACAAGATTATAGATCTCGTAAAGATAGAACGATCTCACTGAACAAAATGAGCAAAAACTGTGTTTTTTATAATTAATTTTTGGATTTTATTCATAAATAAATGAAAGAATATAGAGATGTGGACGGAGATTACATTTAACAGTTCATGACCACTGTTGGTCGCCTAATCCAGTCCATTAACCCATACCTTGTATCCTTGTTCTTCGACTTGAATGCATTCGAGGATAGCACGACGAATTGCTCAAAAACTTCATCAGGCAATTCGCTTTCAAGTTTAAATATCACATGATTCCTGTGGATCCAGATTCTCCAATTAGCTACCAACCAGAGCATCTGCCATGATCTATTGCATCGTCTTCTGCTTATCAGATTCATGCGGATTGGGTAATTTACAGCTGGTTTCGGAGTAGAATTATAGTGTGCCCTAGCCATGCGTAAATCAACTACCACAATCGGTATGTCCAATAATAGATTGTGAATCTATGTATAGATGTCTCCTCTTGCATATTGCAAAATTTGCAGATTAGGGATGTTGGCATGCGAGCAATAACATTTCTCCTGTTTAGATTTTGCAGAGTAGGGATTCGGTTCTGAAGAAGCCTCCAATTGAATGTTGTAATCTTCAGAGGTGATGATCCGTCCCAGAGAGAACTGAGAATAGGATTCAGTGACTCAATGATGCCTTTTAATCTACGGATAGTATGGTAAGCACTTCTGACTGTATAAATTCCTGTTGGTGCTTGAGTCCATGACCATGTATCTGGCTGTGTCTGTGGAATATATTCTTGCAATTCTTATTCTAGCTGCTCTAAATAGACTTCCTCATAAATGGATAGATTTCTTATCCAACCATATCCATCTTTGTTGTGGATCTAATGAAATCTTAGACGCTATAGATTGAAACTTATCATCAGCTGCTAAGTATAGTCTGTCATATGTTTCACATAATCTTGTTGATCCCATCCATTGATCTTCCCATAATAATGTTTTGCATTCATCTCCCACCCTTCTTATGACATTTCTCCTAAACCATTCCTCTAATCTAGCACATCTTATAATCTCTTTCCACCAAGTTGAATAGCTTGCCCTGTTCTTCAAAATGGATGACCCGATGTATATTGCCATATTTATATTGTAACAGAGATTTCCAGCAGTTATCCTGTTCAGTTTCAAGTTTCCAGCACCATTTTGATAATAGTGCTTCATTGAAGGATCCCAATTCTATGACACCTAGGCCACCATTTTCTTTCTGTTGGGTGATTTTATACCATGGAATCCATGCTATTTTTCTTCTATCATTCTGATCTCCTCCCCATAATAAATTCCTTTGCAGTTTGGTGATTTCTTTTATAATATGTACTGGTGCTCTGAACTTAGAGAAATAATAGGTTGGTATATGCGTCAGTACTACTGAGATGAGGAATAATCTGTCACCCAAATATAGATGTATGTTTTCTCATTGCTATAGCCTTGACTTAATAGCTGTAATAACTGGATTCCTCATAGATAAGCGTTGTTGATTTTCCCTTAGTGACAGTCCTAGGTACTTTGTTGGAAAAGTATCTAGAGTACAACATAGAATTCTTGCTAGACTGGCAGCTGTTTGTTGAGGAATGTTGATAGCATATAACTTGATTTTATAGAAATTGACTCTGAGTCCTGACACTATCTCCAACCATCTTAGGATGCATTTAACAGCCACTATATTTTCCTCATTTAGCAGAAAACGTGTTGATCGATCGGAAAATCAAGAGTTTACAAGCGGCAAAAAGAGAATAGAGAGTTTTTCAGTCAGAGAGAGAAAAGTGAGAGATTGTGTCGTGTCATCGAGTTATAAAAAACTTATATACCTATTTCAAGAAACGTGGGCCGTTGGATCACTTCAAATTAACGGCTTCAAATTCGTCAAAAGTAAGTAAAGTTCTTGACCGTTGGATTCATTTCTCATTGGAGGGTTGGATTTGCACCGATTTCACCGCTTAAAATCGGCTATTGGATTCTGTTAGACGATCAGACGGCTGTGACAATTTATATTTAGCTTCCTCAAGAAGCTTCCTTGTAGACCAGTGGATGAGATATCAATTGATTCTATATTTGTATTGTATTATGCAGGGATGGAAGAAAATTCGCAGAACATATTTGAAGGGGTTGAGAACGACATTGATTTGAACTTATTTTTCGTGTTCTTTTTTTTTATAGGTCAAAATTCATTAAAGAAAATAATTACAGAAAGCAGCTTCCACTAAAGAGCACAAGCCGCTCTTGTAACTACAACCTATCAGCCACAAAATAAATACATCAGTGATCTCTATATTTTTCATGTTCATTGATATTAGTTGTTGATTATTTGTTATTGTGCATTAAACCTAACTTATTAGGAAAGTTTCAATCATGTTTCATCATATTTGTATTATCATACCAAAAATTGAAAAACACTAAAAACAAATTACAAAAAAAGCAGTAAATGATAAAATACTGTTACCGTACCGATTACCGAAAAATTAAAACAATAAAAATTTTCGGTACTATAATACGATAACAGTAACGATTTTACATTATCGCTAATTTACGGTACAATAACTATAATATCAATTATCGTACCTCGATACCATTTGTTCTACCCTATTTGATTTTCCCAATAGTATCTTTGAATTCATCAAGAACACCGTACAAACAAGGCTATAGAATAGCTTCAAATAGCTTGCTTCAACAAACATAGTATAATATTGATAAGAGAAATTTAATCATGAAGACTAAAGCATATGGTTCTGCTTTATACACCCCTCAGAATCTAAATGCATGATTCCAGTTTCGATTCATTAAGAACCTTAAAGAGTAGTTCTACCAAAGCCCAGTTCTCAGAAAATCTCTATTCATGAAATCTTAACGAACACTTTCTGCCTGCAGAAGGCCCTCCCTGATCTGAGAAGCAATGTCCTTGACTGCCCCTGGTCCGTGGGGGATGAAGACTGCAGAGGATTTCGATGATGCACCGATTTCTTTCATGGTGTCGAAGTATTGAGTAACAAG
>JAOWBN010000016.1:4033-22560 GCA_028565015.1 Pinguicula moranensis | reverse complement strand
TTACAATTTGGTTGACTGGATTCAACTCCCAGTAATGTGCATGAGATTTCATATGTGAAAAGAACAACATCAACAGGTTTCCTTGCAAGTGGCTGAATGCTGCAACCAGGAAAAAGAGCAGTTGGCATTACAGTTTGCTATGTTTATACCTCCTGGTTTACTGCCTACCTGATCTTTAAGGTAAACGTCTTAGCAAATTATTTCTGTTTGGTAAAGGTAGGAACAAGAGACATCAAACCATGATGAAGGCATCATATGCAGACAACAAATGGCAGACCATGAGACAGAAACTGCATCAACACCTTATACATGGTCTCAATAATCTAGGGAGATTGCTATTCAATTCTGGAACATTGTAACATCACAACCAAACATCAGAATCAACATACCAGAGATAAACTACATCACTCTCTCTCAGAAAGCTTCCAGGCACGCAGGCAGAGCTGTATACCAGCCCAAAGTTGTATTCTAAACATCATAGGTGAGTTGTATACCGTCCATAGGACGATAAGTTCACAGCTACGACCCTTGGCAAGAAACAAAATATTAGATACGACCGATGGATTGATATGTTGATAGTAAAGACATTTGTTGCCCGTATTCTAAAGTCTTTGGTGAGCTGTGTACCCTCATAGGATGATAAGTTGACAGCGTTGAACCTTGACACGTAATAAAATAATAGATACGGGTGACCTGCTTAGCAGAGGAGAATAGAGACCACTTATATAACTTAGTCTGATGGCTGGTAGAATGTATTAAGAGCGGTCTGTGCTCTTACCGGTTGGATGCTTTTCTGTAAATATTTATTTAATGAATTTTTGCTTACCAAAAAAAAAGTTTGTAATTTGTACTGAAAAGATATGCGCTAAATAGTACATAATGGGCATAATTTTTTTAATAATTTGGAAAACAAAAACCAAATTTAAGTTCCAAACCAAAGTGGAAAAAAAAAAATCAAATTTATATCAGTTTTTAAATTCTAAATAAAAAAATATCAAACAATTCAGTTAGGAATTCGGATTAGATCCGAATGCCCACCTAGACAATCAGCAAAAGTCACAAACTATAGGGCCGTAACAATAAAGAAGGTAAAGTTGGGAGATTTCAGAGCAAGGGTTTGATCTCAAATTCCGTACCTATCACATTTGAGACTTCGGCCCTCATTTCACAGTTTTCCTACACAACTCCCGCAACCGTTGCCCCGAATCCCATAGTCACTAGACTATGTTCACTGATGTGGGAGTTGGTAGCGGCAACGTTGCTCACCGCGGTGGAGACCATCCCTCCTTTGGTTCCTTGTTTCTTGACATCGGGCCACCACTTTGGGTAACCAATTCTTTTAAAACATCCCTCGAGGGAATGTTCTTTTTTCTTGCAATCTGAGCACCACAATTTTGATTCGTCTTGTTTGACCCTCAAGATGATGATTTGGGGGAAGATTTCGCCATTTTTGATCAAGAACTCACAATCAGAGTGCTGATTGTGCCCAATGATGCAAGGTCGCTTCCCCTTTTCTTTGGATTTAATATGTTTAGGCAAACTACTTCCCGACGAGCGGTGGAATATGCGACTTCAACTGAAGACAATGGATCCTTCTTTAGGCGATCCTATTTTATGGAATCAAATTCTTCATAGATGGTGGCAAGAAACTGAAATAAACGAGTTTCTTGTCGGAGATGATGAGAAGTGGCAATATCTGTTCGACACTTCATTGGATTAGGATACCTGCGGTCTATTTCCCTCCATATGCTCTGAAGGTTGCTGTAGTGTTCCTAGAGCGTCCTTTGTTTTTTGTGTTTGTGATTCACTTTAATCGTAAGGTAAAAGATTTGCAGCGAAGGGTTGCCACTACTAAAAGTAAGCCCTAATCCATCCCATAACTCTTTTGCGGATGAATATTCAGCAAAATTATTCACCAAATCAAGCTCTATTCCTTGGAGTATCCATGAGAATACGTTAAGATCTGTTTGCTCCCACCGGGGGTAGTTTCGATCATGAGTCACCAACGGGGACGAATTCTCGATGAGATGGTGCAACTTCCCCCAGCTCGCTATCGCTGGCTTTATTAATCTAGATCATAACGAGTAGTTATGGTTATTTAGTCTGACAGTAATGACGATATTTGGGCTGTTGGGTGAGATATTCGTTTGTTTGAATAGTTTGACTAGGTTTGCTAATAGACCGTCCGAGGTTGAGCTTGTTTCGTCGTTTGACATATTTCAGGGTGAAATATCTCCGATGGCGGTACATGATGAGCAGAGGTCAAATCCTAGGATCAAAACCACACTCTAATACCATATTAAACGGGATAAAAAGAGTTTGTGAAATCAACAATTTTGATTCGTAAGTTTTGTGTTCTATTTACATGTCTTTATTGATTATTGCACATACTCCATGATTTGGGATCATGGGATAGTGGGAGGAAGATTTCCTTTGGATAAGGAGGAATCAATTAACTTACTTTTAAATTATTAAGAAAAATCTTTCATTCATATCCCTAATTCTAACACATCAATTAAGGGCGGATCTAGAAAAAAAAAACTTGGGGAGGGCAAAAAAATTTGTATGAGGGCCAAAAAAAATTGGGGAGTAAATAATATTTGTTCACACATGAAAAAATAATTTATTTGCTCCTAATCATAAAAAAAAAAAATAGTAATTTAAAAGCTCAAATAATGATAATAAATAAAAATTAGACTATTATATATACTATAAAGTTTCTCTGTTAAGAAAAGACAAAATATGGATGTTTGTAAAAATTAAAAATTTTGAATCTTTGAGATGTGTTTAAATTGAACGATTTCCTATTGCTTTGATTTTAACTTAAATTTTTCAAGGCCTAAATAAAATCCATCATTTTAATAAAATAATCCTAAAATTTGATCCAAACACATTAATTTTTTTTATTCAATCATATTTAAATTTTTCTGAGGCCCAAAATACATTCTTTAGATAAAACACCACTAAAATTTAACCCAAATATATTAATTTTTTTTTCAAGCATATTTAAATTTTTTTAGGTTCAAATATGTTTAAAGGTGTCCAAAAATTTTGATGGGCAAGCCCCCCTAAATCAACCCCTGCAATCAACTAATAACGGGATTATTAAAAGAAAAGATCTTATAATGTGATTAGTTAACAGTTATCAGTCCAAGGGTGTGAGAGAAAACTACAAATTGCTGGACGATGCAGGAACAAATTATTCATTAGGAAGTTGAATTCTTTCGAGGATTGTCGGATGATACAAAGTTACTGCTCACTCCTATCGGATGATCGAATCCCATAGTGCTTAAAAAATTCTCTGAATCCATAGACACTGAGATCGTGGTGAAACTGGAAAGTGAAGCAACAGGCATTACTTTAGAAAGGAGTCGAGTAAAAGCTGAGTTCATGCATGGGAACAACTTCGAATACTTACAGGTAAGACTTTGACCGAATACTTTGTGATATTTGGATCAACAACTTTTCCTTGAGAACCTGCCTGCAGAATATTACTAGTGGTTCGTAAAATCCATGGAGAATAGGAGAGCAAGACTTGACAGAATGTAAATGAGGGATTAACCTGTTCTGGGCTGTGAAATAATTCCACAAATGGATATTCCTTCTTCTGGCGAGTTATGCAAAATCCGGGGTACTTTGGGCATTCAACCTATAGAAACTAAAACGATAACTACATAGGAAAGTCTTCAGGTGAAATCAGGACATGAAATAGAAGAGCTACTACTTTGTTGGGTTCGGTCAAAAACATGATTAATGCAGGCAAATAGATCTGGCAGAACTGCATGCCAACAATAACTTACACGCATAAATTTAATATGTGGATCAAACTCTGCTGCAGCTTCCTCTAGCACTGTGTCCAGATGTTTGGTGAGGCTACATCTGAGGCATCAAAACTATTCATTACATAATACATGAATTCTATAAGCATGAGTCAGGAATGAAACTTTATGATTACTTGATCGTAAATGCAACAACCACAGGGTGACCTTGATGAAGAAGCTGCACAAATTCACGTTCAGAGGTGAAGTGAATGACTTTTGATGGTCCAAGATCCTTAGGATAGCCAGTGTAGTACCTTCAAGGATGCAAAGCAGTACATTCATACATCAATTAAGAAGGCAAACAGCGGACATGAATAAATTTGAGGACTAATGTGTTCATTCTATCTAGCCGCAAATTTTAAGATATTGGAGACAGGCATCACTCATGTATCCACAGACATCTCTGTACACTACAATACAGTTCAAAGAAAATTTGCCACTTCCAACTACGAACACTAGATTAAATATACTAAACCACCAATCTAGAGCAATGCCTAATGGCATTCTGTTCATTCTATCAAAAAATTGAGCAATACTGTCATTCATGCATCAAAACCAGTACACATGTTCTTGACTAGAAACAATAATTCACACAGTGATAGCATGTGGTTTTGGGTCGCATACTTGCAAGTCGCACGAAGATTAAGCATTATCTTGTTGAGCAAAGATGGATCCTCCATCCTCTTAACTTGCTGCAATTAGAAGACGATTGTGAGGTGACCGCATTAATATAAAGACACTAAGATGCAATTTGTGAACAAATAAAGGCAACAAGATTGGCAAGTTATCATCAAATCCCCAAAAAAATCATGAGTCGGAGACGAGAAGAAAAGTTTGCTGAAATCTGGTGTGTCCGAAATTAAAGAAGAAAACCTCTCCAAGCAAAGAAACGCTGACTTTCTAATTCCAACTCCAATTGGAAATTGAAAGCTTGAAAAATTTGTGTCAACAATTTTGCACAAATCGGAATTCAGTTGGAGTTACTCGACAATATATCGTCGGCGCTTATCTGTAAAAGGAAGTGCCGGTCCAGAAAGATAAGAAGCATTAAGATTTTAAGAGCATAAATAAGAAGAGTGACACAGCACCAGGCGGCGGCGCGTGACCGGCGAGAGCAGCCGAGCAGCGGCCAATGAGTTACAGTGGTTGCACCTCTCTCTCTCTCACTACCACCGGATTACAAAGTGAAACCAAAGATCGTCTCGTCGTCGTTCAATTCTAAACATATTCAAAAATGATTTACAGGTAAATACGTTTTTTCTAAGCATAACAAAATTTTCCTACCATTGATTTTCTTGTTTTCCAATTACCCATATTTTTCTAACATTGTTAAGTTGCTAATATTATTTTTTTCGATCGGTAATCGAAATTCTGATTATACCATAACACACATACCCATTTCAGTAAGCCAGTATTAGGATTTAGATTTAGGACTTCTAAATTTTTAACTTTTAGGATTTAGATTTAAGACTTAAATTTTTAAATTTTAGGGTTTAGTTTAATTGAAAGATAAAAGTAAGGGTGAATAACGGATAGCGTTAATAACAGAATTTTGCTAGTGCTAATGTCAGTGCATTAGCTATGGCGTTAGCGGAATTATTTTCATTATCCGTTAGGTTAGCGGGAGCGGTAGAGACCTATTTATTAATGGTTAATCCGCCACCACTGATTAATAAAAAAATAAAAAAATAAAATTACATCGCCAGTGTCGAGACTCGTCGATTTTTTCCTTTTTGATCCTTCTTTCTCTCGACATTTCACGTTATTCGATTTCGTCTTTCTCTACCCGTCGACGTCGAGCTTCAGACTGCAGCTTCTCCTGGAGACTACCCCCAGCCGCCCGCAAAGGCTAAATAACGTATTTCCAATCAATTGAATGCATAACCATGAAATTCAACGATTTCAACATTCAATTAAAATACACGAATCCCTAATTGCATTATATATGCCCTAATTTCAAAATTGCATCACATAAAATTTCAAATTAGGCATTTCCAACTAATCATGCAATTAACATCTAATTAAATCAATAAACATCATCGATTGATTAATTAGATTATAGATCAATTCCCAATTGACTAATTAATAACTAAAACTCAAAATTCAAATCAAAATTTAGGGGTTTTAAAGTTACTAAGTTTTTCATGCAATTAACCACCCATCATGCAATTAAGGCATTCAATTGCTAAGATTTGTCACACGCATAGACGACGCATGGGAAGTCTCGGTAGTTCACCCTTAGCTACACACATCGAAGAGTAATATAGACTTGATCAACTAGATTGGTGTAAAGGTTTTAAGCCTTTGACTCCATTGTCTTTTCATTTTGACCATATGGTCGGCCGATGTAATAGTACCTATAATAGGTACATGTAAATATTTAGTTTTATAAATATAAATGTTAGCTTTTCAAAAAACAAACTTCTATCCTAAACTTGACACTTTGTATCCCAATACAATTCCTTGTACCATGAAATGGTATTTATCCCAATTGAGTACTAGATTTGAATTTTCACATCTTGCTAGCACTAGCTTTAGATTGCTCAAGCATCCTTCAAATGAAGATCCCACCATAAAGAAAATCATCCATGAAAACTTCAATTATGTGCTCCACCATGTCAGCAAAAAATAGATGTCATACACCTCTTAAAAGTGGCTGGAGCGTTGCAAAGTCAAAATAGCATGCGGCAGAATGCAAATGTTCCACAAGGACAAGTAAAGGTGATTTTCTCCTGATCCTCTAGTGAAAAACAAATATAGTTGTAGCCAAAATATCCATCCAGGTAACAGTACTATTTGTTCCCCGTTAGACGGTCAAGCATCTGATCAATGGATGGCAGGGGGTTTCTTGTGGCTTTGTTCAATATTCTATAGTCCATGCAGATTCTCCATCCAGTTATTGTTCTTTTGGAATAAGCTCATTCAGCTCGTTGACTTCCACTGTCATGCCTCCATTCTTTGGGACACATTGTACTGGACTAATCCAACTACTATCTGAATTAGGATACACAACTCCAGCATCCAACTATTTCTGAATTTCTTTCTTGACCACCTCTTTCATGATAGGATTTAATTTTCGTTGAGATGCTAACACTGGTTTGCTTCCTTTTTCTATCAATATTTTTTGCATGCAAACAGAAGGGCTTATCCCCTTTATATCTGCCAAGGTTCAGCCTATAGCATACTTTATTCTTTGAGGACACGCAGCAGGCTATCCTATAGCATACTTATAATCTTTGAGTTAGAAATAATCACTGGTAGAGTATCTTCATTGCCCAAGAATGCATACTTTAAGTGTGTGGACAATGGTTTGAGCACTAATGTAGGTGGTTGCTTAATTGATGTAGCTTGAAATGCTGGGCGTTCACCTAAGTCTTAAAAAAAATACTGTAATTGTCATTGGCATATTCTACAACTCCAAGTTCTTTTAGGATTGCAGGGTTAGTACTGACTAGATAATTTTCAAGGTCACTTCTTAAGTATGCATAATTAGGTTGAATGAATTGATCAATTGTCTCAATGCTCCAGCAATATTCTTAGTGATTTGGATGTTTCAAAGCTTGAAACACATTAAACTTGACTTCTCCTTGAACTCTGAGGATTAGCTCTCCTCTTTGGACATCAATTAGTGTACCTCCTGTTGCTAGAAATGACAGCCGTAAAATAATTGGAATGTCTTTATCTTCCTCCATATCCAAAATAATGAAATTAGCTGGAAAGATGAATTTGTCCACCTTGACTAGGACATCTTCAATTATCCCTTGAGGGTGTTTGATTAATCTATTTTTCAGGTGCAAAGCTACGATTGTAGGTCCGGCTTCTCCTAACCCCACCCTCTGAAAAATAGACGGAGGCATAAAATTAATACTTGCACTTAAATCACATAAAGCTTTAGCAAATGTAGAATTTCCAATGGAATAGAGAATAGTACAACTCCCTGGATATTCCAGCTTTGGTGGTAATTTCTTTTGGAGGATTGCACTACATTCTTCAGTAAGAGCTACAGTTTTGTAGTCTCCAAATTTTCTTTCGTTGGATAGAATGTCCTTCATGAACTTCACGTAGCATGGCATTTGTTACAAAGCTTTTGCAAAAGGATTGTTAATATGCAGTTTCTTAAAAACATCACGAAATTTTTGAAATTGTTTATCTAACTTCCCATGTTTTAGTCTTTCTCGGAATGGGACTATTGGTTTCTGCTCTTCCTTTTTCTGTGGTGGCTTTAGTGTGGCCTCTTTCTTGGCAAATGGGGTATCTTTGGGAACACTTTCCACCTCCTTTCCAATTCTGAGGATTATGGCTTGACACTGCTCCTTGGGATTCACCTTAGTGTTATTTGGCAATGTTCCTAAAGGTCATTCTGCTAACTGTTCCGCTAGTTGTCCCACTTGAGCTTCCAGATTTCGCATAGCCACTGTATGATCCTTGAAGTTAGCTCTGGTTTCTTGCATAAATTCATGTGAAGTGGTGGCCAACTGTGCCATCAGGTCTTGTAGGTTCTAGTTATTTTCGTAGTCAATGCTAGTTGTTTTATCAACTCTTTTGATAAAGGGCGTTGATGCTGCAACTGTAGATTCCATTGGAAAAGTCTTAGTCCTTGAAAGGGTGCTTGACCACGAGGGTTCAACACATGTTGGTTGTTACTCCATGAGAAATTTGGGTGGTCATTCTTCCTTGGGTTGAAGTTTTATTGCTCTCGAGGGTAAGGTCCTCCACATGAATTGCAAGACATTTGCCGCACAACCATTACTGGTCGTGGAGGCATGCCTTGGTTCATGTATGTTTCCAAACGAGTACTCATAGCTTACATAGCAACTGTCAAAGCATCCATTTTGTTTATCTCATAGTTGTCTCCTACTCTCCTAGCACTATCACTTTTTGTAGGCCATCTGTAACAGTTTTGGGCCATAGCCTCCAAGAGTGTGTATGCTTCATTGTATGTCTTCTTCTTGAAGGTGTCATTGGCAGCTGCATCTCTCTCTCTCCATGTTGAGCTTTCTAAACCATTGTAAGAAGCTTATATCTGCCTCCAGTGTGACAAACCATGATTTGGGTTGGGCATATTCTTAACAGATCTTTAAATCTTTATTAGGCTTCACGCAAAGTCTTCATGTCTTATCCGGAGGCATGGAAGTCCATATGGATATCCTTCATATGGCACATCTGGAAAATAAGAAACAAAGTACATTTTGAAGGGGCAACAATTAACACACAAGACATTGTACAAATCATCCAGAAAAACACATGGTTTGGAATCAATGCTAAGAGAAAACCTACACTGTTTCCCTACTCCTTCAGAGACTAGAAAATGCAGCATGTTGCCTGCATGCAATTCTAATGGAAAAGTGGACAGAAAAATTCCAGGTTAATCTGTACCAAATGGTCCACCATTCTGCCAAGCTGATCAAGTAAGATTTATGAGTTCAAGGAAACAAAGAGGGGGATTTTCTTTTCAACACCTATAGGCCTAACTAAAGAGGCACACATTAGTTCCAAGATTGAGACAGAGAAGGAGGTTGATAGCCTTTCCATAATGTCAAGGTGGAACATATAATCTGATACTTTGCTCTTGATCTGTAGGTACATTTTGATCTGGAACCCTTTCTCTCCTTCATTACAGGGATAGCTCATCATAAACTCAATTGAATTGCATACCAATATCCAAATAAAAAATGGAATTAATAAGTTGCCAACCATGACTCTGAGTTTTGATGAATAACTAGCTGATATGTTTATGGCAATGAACTAAATGCTTAGTTGTTTGATAAACTATGATGCTAGGGGAGCCATGTACCATCACAACCCTTAGCTATAGGCAGGAGGGGAAGATGAAGAATCAATCTGTACATGTGAATCAAGCAGTAGGGTAGAAGGGTATATGGATCCTTGATGCTAGGCATGGTTCATTGTATTTTCCTCTTTCGTTTCTTTTGTCTTTCTTCTGACCTTGTACATAAATCTATATTTTTTCCTTATATATAAAATTTGGCTTATAAAAAAAAAGTCTTCATGTCTCTATGCTTGAAAGATGTAATTTAACTCAGAAGTCTAGCTGTCATGGACGGTGGAAAATATTGTGTGAGAAATTGCTTCCTCAAATCATCCCATGTGTGAATAGAGTTTGGGGGAGTGCTTGCAACCACCTTCTGGCTTTATCTCGAAGTGATAGAGGGAATAATCTCAGTTTAATAGCATCAGAAGTAATATTTAAGCACTTGAGGGTGTCACAGATTTCAACAACTGCACTGATATGTGAATTGGGGTCCTTTATTGCTCATCCTCCATATATAGAATGCTGAATAAGCAGGTGAATAGTAGTTGGTTTTAGCTCAAAACTGTTGGCTTGTATGGATGGTCTCCTTGTGGAGGGAAGCACTTCTTCTGCACGAGGCAGGGCAAAATCTTCATGGGAATATCATCCACATTTGGTACCAGCATTATGCCAATGTTGTCTCATTGCTCTTGGCAATGCATTCTTTATATTCTTCAAGCCCTCCTTATGGCTTGAAATATTCTTTCAATTTTTGGATCTCCTTCACCAAAAGATTCTCCTCCAAATAGACTCATGCACAACATGCAACCAAGAAATTAAACACTTAAAATAGTAATTAAAGGGTTCAATCTAGTTAAAAACTTGTGTGGCATTAATCTTGTTAAAGATAACAATCCCCGGCAACGACGCCAAAAACTTGGTGCGCAAACACTTGTAGCATTCACTACTTGCAAGTGTACAAGTCGCACAAGTAATATAGTGAAGAGAAAGATGTCGAACCTCGAGGATTGTGGTTAACGAACACTAGCATTAACACGTTTCATACAAGTTGAACCAATGATAAAGAGGTTGTTAGGCAAAGATGTTAAATCCAATCTCCGCTGAGTTTTCTCTCCGTACTCATCCCCCGCCATGAACAGTATCTCCGCTCTTCCTCAACCACTTTCTCCGTCTTCCTCTTCTCCAACCATCCCAGCCTTCTCCTAGCTTCATCACTCCGCTCTCCTGCTTCTTGGGGACACCTTACTTGCCCGGAATACCCTTATACTCTGCCTCAACATCTAACCTCTAAACAGTAAACCCTTCCCTTCCTCAGCCACTTTCTCTGTCTTCCTATTCTCCAACCATCCCATCTTTCTCCTAGCCCCATCACTCCGCTCTCCCTCTTCTTGGGGATACCCTACCTGCCCGGGATATCCCTCTTCTCTGCCCAGACATCTATCCTCCAAACAGTAAACTCTACAGAACACCCCCCAGCTCTGTCTATCTTTATTCATCCCCTCACCTTAGCTAAACTTCTCCTTTCGCTTCCCCCACGGAAAACTTTCTCTCTACTCATCGCTACCACAATGAATAACTGGATCACCCCCTCCCATCAGCTAAAACGAATTAGACGAGCTGCCATCCGCATTGGATAGACTCCCATGCTCCCTAGAAAAGAAACTCAGAGTTATGCAAGTGCATTGATCTCTTCTCGACGTCCAGTCCATGAAAGATTAGTCTCAAGAATTTCACAGGTAGCTCATGGCGAGTCTCAGCCTCTAACATACTTCATATCCAACTTCCCCACAGATTGTTAGCTAGTTAATCTGACCAAGATCATAAATAGGCACTAGACTCTACCAACTGAATAACATTTGGTTTGGTTCATACCGTTTACACGCTAATGTTGCCAAATTTTCAAGAACTAGTACACCCAAAAAAAAATAGAATTCCCCTACCCTAGTCTTCAGGACCAAGCTGGTTTAGATCCCAGCTAATAGCATTGGACAGAGGCCTCTAGTTGCTGCTTCCACTAGTAAAGCTCCTCCACCTATTACTGAGCCTCGCAAATCTCAGGGCCCAGACAATATACTCAAATTCTCCACTTCCACAGCTGAATTGTCTTGGATGCAGCACAGCTTTACTAGTACCCTTCTTGACCTGGATGGATGTAGAGATCTTCAATTAAGCCTGAAATCAACATGTTATCTCAATATTTTCATCAGCCCCATGGGTTTGGGTAAGAGTCTTATCTGGGAAAAAGAGGATTTGGACTTGAAAAAACTGATTAATCATGATTCTGCATGGTTGGCGCAATGGGTAACACACCTTCGTCCATGGTCTGCTTCCTCTCTACATCACAAAAGCTATACTGGATTAAAATATTTGGTTTGCCACTTCAACTTTGGAACTACCAAGCTCTAGTCAAGATTGGATCACAACTAGGCACACTAATAAAAATTGATGATGCCACTTTGAATAAGCATTACCTGGAAGCAATCCAAATGCTTATCTCTTTAGACTTGATTTGTTCTGTGGTAGACTCCCTCACTATCCTAGTTGATGGTTCAAAAGTCACTCTTCACATTTCAGAACTAAGCTCAACAAAGTTCAATGATTGTTGGAGTTATGGTTATGCGCCCACATTTGAACATCATGAAGACACCTCTAGTCTTCACACAGATGAGTTATCTTCATTCTGGCACTCTGCAAACTCCAACCTTGTCATGGATCAGATAGATTCTAGCTCTCAGAAGCTGGTGTCACCAGCTAAGGTCATAAATCATCAGGGGATGCAACCATAAGATCAAGTTAAAGTTACTTTTGGATCTCCTAATGCAGATGTTGTTTCCATGGGCACTACTCAACCCTGGATTCCTAATATATTACCATGGTGGCCTGTCTCAAAAGCTCTTAGCAAAGACCATTTAATTTCTTCCATAGGAAGAATTCCTGAAACTCAGGATGCTCCTAGTTTAAGTCCTCTAAAGGAGGTTCCGCCTACCTCCCACAATCCTATAGCTGTTTTTGTTCCTCATAGAGTGGTTTCCATGTCTTTTGAGGAGTACTTGGAATGTTGTAAATCTCCTCTGCCGTGTGATGATCAAGTGCCCTTGGAAACTCCAGTCGTGTCTATTATTCCACTACAGGCAGTCCTCCTTATGAACTCGCCTCTGCAGTTTTCAGCCAAGGGTCATCTACAAGTTACTCTACCTATTCCTTCATCTAATTCAGCTACTAATTTCTAGCACATCTCATATTCTACTGAAGACTTTCCTCCTCTTAATGCTGCAAAACAAGGTGACACTGCCACACCCAAAAAGGTTTTCCTCAAAAAAAGGCAAGGAAATGGCCCTAAAACAAGGAGCCAAACACGCAAGGATAATGACTCACTCGGAGAAAACGATATTGCTATATTAGAAGATTGGATTAGTAATCTTGCGGTTCAACAAAAAGACCCCTTTCTCCTGAACTTATCCGAAGATCAGTTAGATGCTGGAGCTGATCACACAATGGAGATTGGTAAACAGCTAGGGCTATCATATCTGGATCCTCAACAAACAAAGAGAAACTGAAAAAGATTAATTCCCCAAAAATGAAGTGTGTAATACATGAGGCACTGTTGATGCCTAGGGATTCAGATGTCTATAGTTCTCTACGAAGGTTATCACATACAATGTCAGAATCCTTTGTGGTCAGGGTAGTCAGAGGAGAGTTAAAAATCTTATTCTATAAAGAACTTCCTAACTTTGTGAGCCTTCAAGATACTAAAATGGAACTTGTTGACAGAAAATTATGTCAATTCCTTCGGTTTGATGATGACTTCGATTTGATATACAAAGGATCTCTAGGGAAATCTAGTGGTCTACTCTGCATTTGGAATAAATCTGTTTTCAGCAGACTCAGCATTACTTGTGGAGAGGGGTTTCTGGTAGCTTCAGGCAACTGGTATTAAGAATCAACAACTTCTCATATGCTAAACATTTTTGTAGTGTTAGTGATTTAGGAGCAAGGGAGATTCAATGGAAACAAATCTTGGATTTACATCAAGGGAAAGGGATGGATAAATGGTGCCTTATGGGGACTTTAATTAATTTTAGATGCTTAAGAAAAAAAAGGCACTTCGCAGCATTCTTTGGAACATGAGATCAATGCATTCAGATCCTTTGTCAATGGGATGCATCTTCAAGATCTAAAACTATCTAGAAGAAAATTTACTTTATACCTAAATTCTCTTAAAGCTATGAGTAGGCTTGACAGATTTCTTGTGAACGATGCTTGGCTGGGAAATTATATATCCTAGACTCAAGTTGGTCTAGACAGGGACGACTCTGATCATTGCCCTGTATCCCTCTACTGCAACCTTAAAAATTGGGGTCCTAAATGTTTTAGAATGCTAGACTGTTGGTTTGAAAATGCAGAATTCAATGCAATGTTGGAAAACCTCAGCTCAAAAATAAATCTAGAGGGGTTTGCAAGCCACATATTAAAGATCAAAATAAATGAGTTGAGGGCAAGAATTAAAGAGTGGAACAATCTGCAGCCAAATAGCTCCTTAGCTCAAAGAAAACATCTGCTGGACCAAATTGTTGAAATGGAACATCAGGCTGAAAACAACTCTCAATTTACTGCATCTAAATTCATCTGTTATGAACAAACAACAAGAACTTCAAGCTCACCTCAATTATTGAATGTAAGAGAGCTCTGGCGAAATGTCCGTACAATGAACCGCGCTGGATACAACCTTGAACCTACTCCATCCATTACACTAGGATGGATGCTAGGTAGCTGCAAGAAGGAAAGGTTAGTTATCATATTTAGAAGAGTAGCAACAGATATCTATGGAGTGGTCTATACCTCCATATCATCGAAAAGCCAACGACGTGCGGCCATACGATCTGGTAAGCAACCACTGGAACAGAAACCTAAGTCGTGGAGAAAGGGTATCTCTTAAATTGATATGCTCATTAGCCAGAATCCCATCCCTGTGCATCAACATTTAGGGCAACGTGTGAAGCCGGAGTGTTCTCAGGTACAATCCAGAAACACTGGAGCTCGATACTATGTTACTAACTTTCCAAAACAATGTGACAAGGTGAAGCTAATGACCATCCCTGTGCATCAACATTAGTCAGCAATTCACTATCACAGAGCTAAAGATAGCCCGAAAACTTAACATAAAGGGTCAGCCATTTGGTTTTGTGGACTTCACAGACATCCTGGATGAGCAGCTACTATTGTTCAAGTTGAATCAAATATGGATAGGCTCTTTCCAGTTGCAGGTCAACATTGCCAAATACCCTAAACAACAAGAAAGGAAACAGGGCAAAGAGCCAAGTCAAGCACTAAAGAAAGTAGCTCAGCCAGAGTACAAGAAATCTGGTCTGGCGCAAGGTACCCCTCCTGTTCAGGAAGTCTTAACGAGCAATATTACTATGCTAACGGTTGGAGAATCCTGGGTTCTTTCCCTCATTATTGAGACAGAGCAACCAGTGCGCTACTGGAGTGCATCAAGCTACATTGGCTCCTTAAAGGGGGACAAAACCTTCTTCAGTCTACAGCAGGCCCTCCGATCGGCAGGATATCTAAATCTTATTGTTAGTCCCGTGAATACTCTGAAGGTCTTGATATGGGAAGAAGAGGACCATGACTTAGCCAATTTGATTAATAATGATTCCAACTGGCTGCATAACTGGGTACTAGACTTGACACCATGGTCTAAAGAAAGTGCGGAGGCAAATTATAGTCTGACCTGGGTTAAGATATATAACTTACCCATTCAGTACTAGACTGGCATTATTCTGGAAAAGATAGGATCTGCTATGGGGGGGTGTAGACACATTGAAGCTAGAACACTCCAGCACAGAGATCTGGAAGCTGCTATTATCCTAGTTCAGCATGACCCACACACACCTATCCCTAAGCATCTTTGTATCCAGCTGAATGGCATGAAGTTTACCATTTCTATCAAGAAGCTGGATAAAGAGAGAGATAATCTATCCTTGGATCTCACAGAAAGAATAGTAGACTCTGAGTTATCTTCAGATGTGGATTCTTAGATGGAAGATTTGGTAGACATTACTGATGATACTCATAATCTGCACAGTACTGATAGTTCTTTCAATGTTCAGTCAGTGCATGAAGGAATGGAGAATCAGGAAGCACTACTCCAGAAGAGTGATCTGGAGGACGGATTAACGTTGCAGGAGGAGTCCCATAAGAGTCTGCACAGTACAAATAAGTCAGGAAAAACCAACTCTGGCTTTAGACTAGGATGAAGATTTCATAGTAAATAGCATTGGTTACCCACTGATCTCACAGACACCACCCTCTCCCAAACTACGTTCAGAAGGTTCCCCCACACAAACCAGTCTCCAGCAACCTAGACAATCAGACTTAGAGGAGGTTATGGTGCTTGAGAACCCTAACCAAGAGATTAAGGAACAGGCTTTGAACAATTATCCTGAAGTAAGGTAGCATGTATCAAGCCAGGATCCTACAACAGGAGATGTACTACCAGAGTTGTGCTTTGACAGCTCAAGCTCAAATGAGCTAGTTGTACATAATCAACCCTATTTGGACTCTACCACAAATGAACCAGAAGAAGGGACTATGGATCTTGCCTTACAACAGCATCTGTTGGACTTCCCTTCTCTGCAGAAAACTACAAACCTGAGCAAGTCTATCAGGTCACCCAGATCCAATAGGAAAAGTGTTGGGGAGAAACCCTTTTCAAAAGGGCTTCTCACTCGTAGTCAGAAAAAAAAAATTAACTTAGACAGAGCAATTTGAACTTAAGTCATTCCCACAAACTTGGTGGAGGAGAAGAATTCTCTACTGCCAACAAAGGAATCGCATTCTATTACACCCTCTAGACTGGCAAAGGTAGCTAACCAAACGATTGCATTAGGGGTGAAACTGGGGATCTCATATGGTACTCATTCTGAACTATCTCACAAACAGGTAATGCTCATGAACTCAGACAGGAAAGAGTTGTCAAGTAGCTCTTCTCCTACGAGTCAACAGAAAAAGGACAGCTCGGTAACTCAATGAAATCTATAACATACAATGTAAGAGACTTGAATAGCCCAGGCAGGAAGAGAAGAGTGAAAGCTCTACTATTAAAAGAGAAACCAGACTTCCTAAGCATACAAGAAACCAAGCTAGAATATATGCCTCGGAGAATTTGTGAGAGACTTTGGATAGATGCAGATTTTGACTGGATGCATCTAGGCTCAGAAGGACAGTCTGGGGGCTATTATGCGTTTGGAATAAGCTGAAGTTTCAATGCACTGATGTCTTCTCCGATAAAGGGGTCTTAGGGATATCAGGGTACTGGAACAATGAAACAACTCTCTCTCACATGGTTAATGTGTATGGACCAACACCATTCGCAGCTAAACAGGCTTAGTGGCAAGTTCTTACTGAACTTATGAGAGGGAAAGAAGAGCAAAAATGGTATGTGATGGGGGATTTCAATGCTATCCTCAATCTTGGGGAAAGGAGGGGTTCTGCTCACTGCCCAACTCTAGCTGAAGTATCTGCCTTTTCAGCATTTGTCAATGGATCTAAACTAGTGGATCTTAAAATGGAGGGAAGGCAGTTCACATGGTAAGTCAAATCCCTCAGATCAATGAGTAGATTAGATAGATTTCTCTTGAATGAAACCTGGCTGAATAGAGACCAAAATTGGATTAAAAAATGACTGAGAAAGGATGATTCTGATCACAACCCAGTCTGTCCCATCTACAAAGTGCAGAATTGGGGTCCAAAACCTCTAAAGGTGTTGGACATCTGGCTGTCAGACAAAACTTTTGTGGTTGGGAATCGACTGGTTTAGAGGGGTATGCCAGTTTTAGAATAAAATAGAAAATTAAAGCTGTCAAACAAGCAATCAAAGAATGGAACAGATAAGCTAATAGGAATATGGAGGGGCAGAGGGACCATATCTTAAATAGACTTGATAATCTGGAAAAGGATTCAGATTTGAACATAGAGATGGCTACATCTGAAATTATGGATCTCAGAACTCAATTAGAAAAAGTAACCAAATCGCTGGACAGTATCATCTATCAAAAATCCAGAATCAGTTGGTTGCAACAAGGGGGTGCTAACAATGCTTACTTTCATCGTATGATAAACAGGTTTTGAAGGAAAAATACCATTCAGGGTATTTACAATGGGGAGACTTGGCTGGACGACCCTGAGCAGGTTAAAGAGTGCTTCAAATATCATTTTGAAGCAAGGTACACAGAGGTGGAATGGCCTAGACCCAGGGTGACAAATACGATTTTTACAACTCTATCTACTCAAGCTCAGAGGTTCATCCTAGCTCCATTCACAGAACAGGAAACTATGCTAGCTATAGCTGACTGTGGCAGCTCCAAGAGCCCTGGCCCGGATGGCTTAAATTTCCATTTCATCAAGAAGTTTCTACCAACACTTAAACCTGATATCAATCAGCTGTTGCAAGAGTTTTACAGGCATGTACAATTGTCAAAAGGCAGTAATGCAGCTCACATATCATTACTAGCTAAGGTGCCTTCACCCCAACAGGTCAATGATTACAGGCCCATAACACTAATAGGATCTATGCCTAAGATTATTGCAAAAGTTCTAGCCTCTAGACTAAGTAAGATTCTTACTAAGGTAATATCAAGCAATCAGAGGGCCTTCCTGGAAGGAAGGAAACTTCTAGATGGTACTGTAATTGCAAATGAAGCATTTGATGAGATGATGAAACTAAAGCATAGGGGCTTTATATTCAAAGTAGAATTTGAGAAGGCATTTGACACTGTTAATTGGGGTTACCTAAAAGATGTGATGTCTCTTATGGGTTTCCCTACTTGCTGGCTTATGTGGATCAGAGGGTTATTCTACTCTGCATCTACTTCAATTCTTATTAATGGGAGCCCCTCTCAAGAATTTTATCCTAAGAGGGGGTTGAGGCA
>JAOWBN010000015.1:562076-574695 GCA_028565015.1 Pinguicula moranensis | reverse complement strand
TTGTTGCCAAACATCTTTAACTCATCAGATGATTTCTCTCAATGGTTCAATAAACCATTTCAAAGTAATGGTGACAGCTCACCAGATGAAGTAAGTTTCATGAATAACATATCATATATGGTTTATATTCCCACTATTGTAATTCATTCCCCTGCAAACAATTACCAGGCTTTACTATCTGAGGAGGAAAATCTTTTGATTATAAATCGTCTTCACCAAGTTTTACGCCCATTTGTACTTCGGCGATTAAAACACAAGGTACTTCTTGATGTTTCATGATATCAGTTAAAGTTAATGTTTGTAGTTGCTGCTCGTGAATGACTATAGGCAGATAAATATCTGCTAGTAAAGTTTTATGAAGAATTGATGTCAAGATAGTTGAAATGATTGGAAAGTTCATATGATGGGACACCATATGTTCCCATTTAATTGTGTAAATATGCGCTCAAGCAAGAGATGAGCAATTTAATTACTTCTCGGTTCATTAAACCACCTAATCGACTGGAGTGACACTTGCTTGGTATTGCATCCTTCTTGCATTAGTAATACTTAACAAGGAAGTATTTATAACGGTAGGGTTTCTGTATATTAGATGCGACCATCTTCTTTTCCTCTCGCTCATGCTATGATACATGTCATGTGGATCTACAATTGATATCTATCTGTAATATGTAGGGTATTCACTAAGTGTGTTATGAACAAAATGCTGGTTGTATACTTTTTTGTTATCTGTCGAGTAATAAGTCTGCTCTGCTAATGTAGAAAAAAAAATATGATAGAAATAACTTTGGAAATGCTTATATAACACTGTGTGATATAGGAACAATAAAATCAGTCATGTGCGTATGAAGTTATCTTTGAAGTTTGGTTCCTATTTGTTCATTGAGGTAGGAATAACAATTCCTTGTGGTTCGGAAATGAATGCCTTTCTCACATTAAGTGTCTGTGTGCTTTACTTGGCTTCTCTAATACTGCGTATGCGGTCTTTCGAAAAAAGAAATTCAACTAGGAAAACAAGACAAACTTTACCCGGAATTTATTCCCTTTCTTAGCATGATTGGTTGTGCAGATTCATTTTGAAACATTAATGAACAAAACCTTGTTAAATCTGTTTACCAACGAGTAGTCAATGAATGGTTGCTGTTTTGCGCTAACTAAATAGAAGACCGATGTCTGAAGCATCTCTCTACTCTTTTTTTTCCACCTTATGTGTGGAGCATCTTATGAATACTGCGAAATGCAGCAGAATTGGCTAGAAATAGTTTCTCCTAATGATGATTTTATCCTTCTATTATTCTGGATTCAGAATAGATATAAGCATATCATTTTATATTGTTGTGAAGGGATGAGTTGGAGAAAGATAGCACTAGACCAGGATGATATGCTATGCACTTACTACCCATATTGATTTCCAATAACATCTACTCACATCTTCAGATTCTGTCTGTAAAATCTGTAATTTCTACCCTTGACCTATATTCACTTCAACAATGTTCTCTACCCCTAAATAATGTTATCCTGTTTATCTTTACCGTTCCTTTACTAGGAAAATTATAAAAGCATTTGGAATGTAATGTGGTTGTTGCTTGCATGATGCCATTCTTGTAACTGTGAAAGTTGTAAAACAGTCATTGCTACCGAAATCTATCTTCCTAATTTCCTCTACTTTCAATGATATGGCAAGGTTGAAAATGAATTGCCTGAGAAGATTGAAAGACTCATTAGATGTGAAGCTTCGGCGTATCAGAAGTTGCTGATGAGGAGGGTTGAAGAAAATCTTGGTGCTATCGGAACTTCAAAGGTTTTATCTTGCTACATTTATTCGATTTATTTTCATTTTTTACTTCACTAAACTTAGATATGCGACCTCTTTGTTTCTGCTTTTGTATGTTAGAAATCATGCCTTCATGATATGGAAGTACAAAACTGCGAATATAGAAATGCTTACACACTATTTCCACAATATGCTAGCTGTAACTGTATGTTCGCTTTTAATATAATGCCTGTTTGTTTGGAGTATTTCCATCTTAATATCAAGACCTGAAGATCTGCCATCTTCTGAACTCTGGGTACAAGGAGCTCATTGGAATTTTTCTTTCTTTTTTCATCTTCTCAGGTTCGATCTGTGCAGAACTCTGTGATGGAATTGCGTAACATATGTAACCATCCATATCTTAGCCAACTTCATGTGGAGGAGGTACATTTTTTTTCTGTATTTGATCCTGCTACTTTTTCCTTGTTATTGTCTGAGAAATTAACTCATACATTCTTTTATTAATTGATGTATGTATGTGATGGGTTTTCCATTTTTATGCACTTTCTTGTGAATTTAAGGTTAAGCCTTAGGATGGATGGATGCAATTTTAGAATTTTCTTATATATTGTCCTGTCAATGTATATCATAACGTTGTCTGTAACTGAAGTCTTAAATACCTTGCCAGCAAGTTCAATAAATATTTCTTGAGCTTGAGAACTTTGCCCAACTTGTTTTATTGTTGTAAAGGATAGCTTTTATCCACCAGTGCTGTGTCACATCTTGAATCATGGTGGTGATGAAGGTTCTATTACACTGTTGATTATGTTACTAGTTTTATTTATTTCTTGTTAGGTTCATGATTTGATTCCAAAGCATTATCTTCCCAACGTTGTGAGACTTTGTGGGAAGCTGGAGATGTTAGATAGATTATTGCCCAAACTTAAAGCAACTGATCATCGGGTACGCTCGCTGATACTATTATAGCTGGATTTATATCCTTTCTGTATGCATTCTATTTATTTCTCGAGTTTTGGTTCCTCATGCTGGTAATATAGTGCAGGAAGCTTTTTTTTTGATAAAAACATTCCTTTATTAAATGCTTTCTTTAGGTGAGAGTCAAACCTATTACAAAATAGTTAGGCGTGCCGTTTCCTAATCATGTAGCACAATCTAGGCCTATATTACGTAATACCAAAGAGAGATGCCAAAGTAATTAGCAAATTCTGAGGTTAGGTAATCCACACTTGTCAAGCCTCAGCATTCCTTGGATGATGCGAGGGAGTTGGGAGTTATGCCAGTAAACTGCATCCTCCCCTGCAGAGGCTTTTTTGGCTAGGAAGTCGGCAATTGCATTTTCCTTCCTATATTGATGCACTGGTTGGACTCGCAGGTGCTCCATTTGCATTTTCAGATCTTTCCAATAGTCCCAGAGATACCAAAGGTTGCATTTGTCTGCATTAAGCCAGTCCACTAGCAGCTTGGAATCAAGTTCCAGTACTATGTTTGTCCAGCCCTGATTTCTGCATATCTGAAGGCCAGCTGTTGCAGCTTGCATCTCTGCGGCATTGTTGGTTCCTGGGCCTAGTGTCTTAGAGAAAGCAGTTAAGCAGTTACCCCATTTGTCTATTACTATTCCACCAGCTCCGGATGCCCCAGAATTTCCTAGTGAGCTGCCGTCCGTGTTCAATTTGACCCAACCTTCAGGGGGCTTAGTCCATCTGACCAGCATTAGTCAGTCCCTTGTTCTGATTTTGGGGTTAATCTTGAGCTGCTGCAATAGTAGCGCTTTCTACCAAAGCATTTTGAACCTCAGGTTAGTAGATTCCACAATAGAATTGAGGTCACTTCTTACCTTGATTCATAATTGTTCCAAAGTCAGCCTCTGTCCTTCACATCTTGCCAAACACCTGAGATACCTGACTGTTGGGAGAGCAATTTCCATTGTAATATTCTTTCTTTCCATCCCGAGGGATTGGCCAAAGTTACTCTCAGTAATTGCGCAACTTTATCCCATAGCTTAGTAGCCACAGGAGAGTTAGCTAACACATGATCTATGGATTCTTCCTGTCGATCCTCGCAGCAGCTGCAGCAAGACACTAAATATATCCCACGTTTCCTGACATTTTCATCAGAAGGCAAACATCTGTGCCATGCTCTCCAAGAGCAGAGACTTATCTTGGGGGACAGCAGCTTATGCCATATCAGTTCATGCACAGGAGATTCAGGGGCTCTGGCTCTGATGGATTCCTAGGCTGTTTTGACTGAAAATTTGCCCATGCCCTCAGGTTTCCAAATTATTATGTCATCCTCATGTCCACCTCGGATGCCATCTGGGAATGACTCAAGGATTTCTGCTGATATTTCAGTCCCCACCTCCTCCATCAATTTTTGCTGATGCCAAGCTCCATTATAGATGAAATCAGCAATACGGGCAGAGGCCTCTCTTATCTCCTCTACTCTGACGGCCAGTATCCCAGTTCCAAGCCATTTGCCATACCAAAAGTTAGAGGATCCTTTGTTGACTATGGTGTGAATGTTATCTAGTACTTCTTGTCTAACTTCATCATATATTTCCAAAACCTGGAGTCTGTTTGCCTTGTTTGTCTAGTTAATAGGGGCTTCAACCTTGTGTACTTAGCCATGAAAAACTTCTGCCATAAGTTCCTGCCAGCTATGAGATTGTAGCACATTTTCATTCCCAAAGCCTTCTGGATATCTTCTATATCTTTTACCCCAAGTCCACCTTCTGTGATGGGCCTGCACATTGATTTCCATCGTTTCCAGTGCATCTTTTTCTTACCCTCTTTGTTCTCTCCCCAGAAAAAGTCAGCCATTAAGCTTCTTATCTCAGTCAAGGCCCATTGAGGGAGCTGAAGTCCTGTCATCACATGTATATGCATACTTGCCAGTACATGATTAATGAGGGCCAACCTCCCTGCCTGGGACATCAGCTTTCCTCTCCACCCTGCTAATTTTCTTCGGATTTTCTCCATCATTGGTTCTAGAGCCAATCTGCTTAATCTGCCTAAGCATAATGGGGCCCCAAGGTATGTCATTGGGAAGGTGCCCTCCCTGAATCCAGTAATGTGTTGGATCTGGTGTCTTCTGGACGTTGGGATGAATTTAGACAAAAACTGTGCTGATTTCTCCCTGCATAATGCTTGTCCAGACCATGAGCAATATCTATCTAGGGCTCTCATCAGATTCTTGATTGATCTGCAATCTCCCCCTGCAAAAATCAGAATATCATCAGCATAAGTTAGATGAGTAATTCTTGGGGCACCAAGGGGCTGATAGTAAGATATATTCCCAGTCGCAAACTCATGATTAAGCATTTGGGAAAGGGAATCCTGCATAAGTATGGAGATAGAGGGTCTCCCTGTCTCAGGCCTTGGCCTGACTGGAAGTATCCCATAGCCACTCCACTCATCTGAACCGAGAACCACTGCCCCCTGATGCATCTCCTGATGAGGGCCACCAAACCGGGACTGAAACCTTTGGCCATAAGTACTTCCTCAAGAAAGGGCCAACTGACTTTGTCAAAAGCTTTGGTCATATCCAGTTTAAGGATAACATTACCCCATTTTTGCTTCTTGTGTAGTGACTGAATTATTTCCTGAGCAAGACTAATATTTTCAAAGATGTTTCTGTGAGATAAATATGAGATAAATAAGCTCCCTACTCCTCTCCAACTAGTAATGGCATGTATTGCTTGAGTCTAGCAACTAGAATTTTGGCAATCATTTTGTATACCACGGTACTAAGGCTTATGGGCCTGAATTGAGCAAAATAGGTCGGCTGCTCCACTTTAGGAATCAAAATAATAGAGTTAGAGGCAATCCCCTAAACCCTAAAGCAGTTATGGCACAACAGTCTGCATTAGACAATCTGTAATAAAATAGAGTGTTTAGTCCTTCGTTTGCAGTTAGATTGTTTGCAGGGCTCAGCAAGCCTCGAAAGTAGTTTAACTGCTGCCTCATGAATAGCTTTTGACCCCTCAATTCTCTGACCATTAGGTAAGGTCATTTGGGAGATACTCCTTTTGTTTTGTTTCACTCTCAATGCCGAATGAAATAGAGCAGAATTTCTGTCTCCAGATTTTAACCATGCCTTTTTTGAAATCTTCTCAAGCCTGCTTAGTTCTCTGTTCTCCCATATGAGGAGCTCAGCAGTCTTGCTTCTGAATCTGGCCTCAACTGCTTCATTGAAGTTGTTTTGCAGCTCCAATTCCAGCGTCTCCACCTCAGTCTCCAGCAGCTGGATGTATTCCTCTGTTCTGCAAAAAAATGTTTGTTCCATGCTTTAGTGCGTGCTTCATTTTTTTCTTCTTCTGTATCAGAGATCTTAGGGCGGATGTTTCAGCCCTTGAGTTCCAAGTATGTGCTACCAGCTGATTGAATGAGTCTGAGGTGGACCACATATTCAGGTATCTAAATTGTTTAAAACCATACTGTACCCGTTGCACTTTGGCCTCCAATAAAATGGGACAGTGATCCGAGGTTCTGTGTTGTAGCAGACAATAATGACTTCCAGATTGCTGAGCAAGATATGCAGGGTTAACTAAAACTCTGTCTAATCTTGCCCAGGTTCTTTGTAAGCCACCATGGCCATTACACCAAGAAAGTCTTTTGCCATTTTGTTGCAAATCTACCAGGCACAGTTCTGAATCCACTCTGAAAATTCCTGCATGAGCCTAGCTGCACGTGGGGTACCTCCTCTTTTTTCCGCATTACTTCTGATTACATTAAAGT
Organism: Pinguicula moranensis; assembly: GCA_028565015.1. Taxonomy (NCBI): domain Eukaryota; kingdom Viridiplantae; phylum Streptophyta; class Magnoliopsida; order Lamiales; family Lentibulariaceae; genus Pinguicula; species Pinguicula moranensis. The sequence continues at coordinate 568,188 of JAOWBN010000015.1, read as the reverse complement.
CACCAAGGATTACCCAAGGTAATCCAAGAGGGTTTACCTGTAAAAGATGAGTCCAGAGTTCTCTTCGTCTCATTGACTGACATTTTGCAAATGCAAAGGTGATGAGTATATCCAAGCCATCACTTGTCCGTTGACCAGTAATTGCCTGTTCATGGCAATGGAGAATCTGAAAGTCAACAGTGTCTTTCCATAGTATCCATAACTTTCCTAGCTGCTCAGCATTTAATTACTAAGTTGGATAGGCCTAAGGTGTGGGAAAGTGCATCTATTCGATGTTGCTGATTGAAAGGTTCTGCAATAGCAATTAAGTCTGGTGAGTGTAGTCTGTTCCACTTTTTTAAATACTTTCTAGCTCTTCGCAATCCCCTGCTATTCCAAAAGAAAATCTTGTTTGTCATTGATCAAGCTTGACCTCTTTTTGAGCAGCTAAGTGACTGCTCTACTTAGATCTTATAGGTTGTAGAGGACTTGGGTGCTCTGGCAGATCTACGCAGGAGTTTGGGTGACCCTTGATATCCCTGAAACCAGTTGAAAGCAACTTTCTGTTTTAATCATATTGACCACAATATATTTAAAAAAATAGAGAGAGATAAATGTCGATTTTCCACTTGCAAGAACATGTTTTTGAAGAGCATTTCAATGGCCTATTTCTAGGTCTTTTAAGGTTTTATCAGGGTTAGGCCTTTTTCTGATGAATCCTGGTCCAGCAACGAAACAAACTTTTTACTTCGCACTTGTTATGCATCAATGTTAAAGATGGGTGGGAACTCTAGCTGTAATGTTCTGCATTGATTTACAATTACAAGATGTTGCTATGTCATTCACCAGTTACCAGGAAAAAAATTGGTGCTAAGTTGCAACGTTCTTTTCACTTTGCAATTCATATGGGGAAAAACAAAGTTTTGCATTATTATTATTATTAGGCATATTTTGAGGCCGACTCTGGACTACTTGTATGTTATAAACTATGTAATCAAAAAAATAGAAGATTAATGTTCCTTCAAACGACATTAGGCTTCTAATGATTCTGTTGTGTTTGTATTTTTTAACGCCGTTTTATGCTTCATGTTTCTTTTCATTATTAGGAATGAAAGGCTTAATTTCCCACAGGCATTGAATCTTCATGAGGTGAGTCATTCAAGTTTCTTTTGTTTTTTGCAAAAGGTTATGATGTGGTTTTAGGTGACTGTTTACGCATGAGATTCCAAATTAAGTTGAGGTTGACAAATAAATCTAAAGACAACAAGTGATAGCGGGGTTCATGCTTTCCTGTTAGCTACCGTTGAACTATCTCAGTAATCTAAGTTGCTTTTGTTCCGTTAGAGATGGAAGTTTCAAATTGAACATCTATGAATAGTTTACAAATTGATAATTTAACATAGTTATAAAACTCTTAGCCCAGCAATTAGCCGGCTAAGATCTATTAGAGCCTAATTTCTTAGTATCTCACCAAGCTTTGCCCGGTACACCAACTTTTTTTTATATAAATTTCTACCATTTATTTGATTGACTCTCTTTAGGTGAGATTAAACTTAAAAAAAAAAAAAAAAGGCATAGGCCTCATAAGTGACCTTGGACCCCAAAAACAATACCCCCACACTTCATAAAGGTATGGAGGTTGATCCATATTCCTATATCAGGTTGTTTAGCAAAACCTCATAGTGGGCAACCGTGGCCTATCCAGTCTAATCATGCGTCTAGCAAGCCTGGGGTTTAGAAACCCCAGATGCTCCCTGCTTGGCAGCAGGTCAGCAATGGAGTTACCCCCACGATATTGATGTAACACATGTAGTCTTAGTCACTGTGCTTGAGCTTTAAAGGCTTTCTAGTAGTCCCAGAGATACCAAGGAGTGCAGTTGCCTGCTCTGATCCAGTCTACTAGCAACATTGAGTCCGTTTCTAAGATGGCATCTCTCCAGCCCTTAGTGTGACAGATTGTTAGACCCGCGATAGCGGCTTGTAGCTCCACTTTTGTTTGTGCCGTCCCCAAAATATTCTGAGTACACAGTCAAGCACTCTCCCTTGTCGTCCCTGATAATGCCTCCTCCCCCCAGCTGGTCCCGAATTGCCATAACAACTGCTATCAGTGTTCAATTTTACCCAGCCAGCTGGAGGCATTTCCCATTGCACCACCTTAAAGTTGTCGCGAGGTTTGTATCTGATTGGGATGTTCAGCTGGATCCTCATATGCTCATCCTGCATTTGTTTTTTAAAACAAGGTTAGTTAGCATTGCTAAAGAAGCTAGATGATCCCTAACCTGCCGCCAGATGTGTTGAGTGCTTTGGTAGATCCCGTCAAACCTTTCCCTGCACATGCGCAACCAAATATGCCATGTCAGTATGGCAGGAATAATCATGGATAAAAAACCTTGCAAACCTGATCTCCTGGTAATCTGATGCCATTGGAGAATCCTATCTTTCCAACCAATATTGCCTGTAAAGCATTACTACCATCAGCTGTGCAGCTCTTATCCATAAGTTGTTGGCCATAGGTGACTCCGAGAACACATGATTGGAAGTCTCCTGGCAGCGGTTTATGCAGCATTGCTATGTGGAAGCTAGTTGAATGCCCCGAGTAATAACATTCTCATAAGTGAGCAACATGCATTCCACGCCTTCCAAGCACATAGGCTCACTTTAGTGGGTAGTGCCTTGTGCCAGAGGGTCTCCTTCACTAGTATTATGCCAGCCCTGTTCTTAGTTATTTCCCAAGCTGATTTCACTGAGAACTTGCCACTGGGTTCCGGTTGCCAAATGATAGTATCATCCGCTTCATCTTGACATGGTGGAGATGTGTTTAGGATTTCATTTGTGGATTCCTCTCCAACTAGTTGCTGCAGTTTATCCGAGTCCCAATTCCCATTTTGCACAAAATCAGCAATCTGTGCACTGCTTCTCTGCGATCTGCTTAACCTTTAGTGCCAAAATTCTGGAGGCTAACCACTTCTCAAACCAGAAGCTTGTATTTCCTTTACGAATAATGATCTGAATATTATCTAAGACTTCTTGCCTTAGCCCCATTATATATCTCGACCACCTAGTCTCAGCAGGAGAGGCTCCAACCGTGCATATTTTGCTCTAAAAAACTGCTGCCATAAGCTATTAACAGCCATAAGATGAAAACACATTTTCATTCCAAGTGCCTTTTGAACCTCGCCAAGACATCTCGCACCTAAACCCCCTTCATTAGTAGGCTTGCACTGCTTCTTCCACCGCAACCAGTGTAGTTTTCTCCTCCCATCCAACTCTCGCCATAAAAAGTTAGCCATTAGTTTCCTTATTTCAGTTAGCGCCCATTTTGGTATTTGCATGGTGGCCATGATATGGATAGGAAGGAAGGCCATCACATGTTTTATTAGGGTCAGGCGATTACCTTGAGTCATTAGCTTCCCTTGCCATCCATACATCCTCCTTATGATTTTCCCTAGTAATGGCTCCAATGCTTGCCTGCTCAACCCCCCTGAGCTTAATGGCGCCCCCAAGTAGGTCATTGGGAAAACCCCTTTCCTAAAACCAGTCAGTTGCATGATCCTACGCTTCCTGGCCTCTGGGATGAGCTTGGATAGGTATAACACAGACTTTTCCTTCCACAAAAGTTTCCCAAACCTATCTAGTACTTTAATCAGGAACCTCATTAATTTGCTATTTCCCCCAGAGAATAGCAGGATGTCATTTGCATACTTAATATGAGAGAGAAGGGGAACCCCAACTTGATGATGGAATGGGGTGATGGTTCCTTGCCGGAACTCTTTGTGGATAGACTGAGATAGAGCATCCTACACCAGTATAAATAGGTAAGGGGATAGGGGATCTCCTTGCCTTAAACCTTGACCAGAGCTGAAAAAACTCAATGCTACACCATTTAATTGAACAAAAAACCATTGTCCTTTAATGCATTTCATGATCAGCCTAGTCAATGTTGAATTGAAACTTTTTGCCTTTAACACGGCCTCTAAGAAGTTCCAGTCTGCCCTATCGAAGGCTTTAGCCATGTCTAGCTTAATCATAACACTCCCTTCATTTTGCTTCTTATGTAGAGATTGAACCATCTCTTGAGCTAATGTAATATTTTCGAAAATGCTACTGTCTGATAGAAATGCACCCTGCTAATCACTCACCAACCATGGCGTGCATACTTTCAATTTGTGACCAAGAACCTTTGCTATAACCTTGTACACCACCGTACTAAGGCTGATTAGTTTGAACTTGTCAAACGAATTTGGATGATCATCTTTGGCTATCAGAGTGATTGTATTTGATGAGAACATCCGTGGCAAACCTGTACCACCAAATAATCCCTGACAGCCCCCACCAGATCACTATCGGTCACCAACCAAGTGTTCTTGAAGAAGGATGATCCAAAACCATCAGGGCCCGGTGAACTTTGGCTTGGGATAGACCATAGTGCAGTCTTGACTTCAGCCTCCGTGGGCATCTCCAGCAGCATTCTGTTCCCCTCTTCATATAGTTTCTGCTCAAATAAATCCCCCGACTCTCCATCTGTAGGTAATCTGCTGATAGGTTGAGCAGACAAGAGCTGTTCAAAATACCTGATTGCAGCATTATGGATATTCTGCTGGCCAACTTACTGACTACCATAATTATTGCCTATCTAAAAAGTTTGTTTTAATTGCTCAAGGACTGGCCTTGGACATTTTTGTTCTTTTGGGTCTTCCCTTGGATATTTTTGTAATTCCCTTGTTTAAGCCTGAAAAGTTGAATATCGAAGGAAGAAGCGGTTTCTTATACATAGTTTATCGTGTTGATTTACTTATGGCATGCCATTGCTGAACTTTTACAGTTCATAGTGCCCAATGCCTCTATTTCTTTTGGAGAATATACTGAAAAAGTGCTGGACAAGTACTATGATCGAAAGGCATAGAAGTTCATGCTCACTTATTCATGACGGCATTTTACTTATGTCCGTGCAATATTAGCTTCATCAAAATTCTAAGAATAGTCGCAATCCAACTGGTGGAAGGAGCTTGGAATACATAACACGACAATGAAAGTGGTATGTAGATTCTAATCCGGTGGAGCATTCATCTTATTTGGAGCAATTAGAGTGAATCTTGTTGTGCTACTTTGACTCGTAAGAAATGGTTCCACCCTATTGTTTTATATATAGGTCAAATTGTATAGATCTGCTTCTAAACATTGTATCGAACCTTGTACCTCAAACTTATGACTCGGTTTCTGCTACCAAAATAAATACATTTTTTGGGTGGTGTTCATCATTTAATCCACCCATGATCTCCCAAAGACGGATCCTGATCTTTTGTATGAGGAAGTTTTTAAGGGGAAACAGGCAAAAAATTTCAAAAGAAAATTTTAGAGGAGGCACTCACCCCCTTGTTCATTTCATTTAGAAATGTGAGGAACCTCAAACGTGTAGCATGAATAAGGAATAAATTAGCACAGTTGCGTTAATTATACGAGCAAAAGAAGTTATTTCTAATCAAGCAACTAAGAAACATGAATAGGACAACGCCTAAACACTTATCGAAAAGGAAAAACTCTTGGCATAGCAAGATCCTCCAATCAGGAGGGCAACCCGGAAACGCACAAGATACGAAGCTTACAACAGAAGGTGGAAAAAATGAAATCGCAGCAAATAAGTGATTAAAATAAGGCCTTCCGGAAATAATGAAAGCGATATGATACAATACAACATCCAGTCAGCCTGCAGTTGGGGTTAAGCTTGGTTTCTCCCAGCTTGAGTTGGAGAAGTTATGAAGATGTCTTCCAGGCTTTCATATTTGCACATTAGATAAATAGATGGATATGTATAGATTTCATAGGAACACAATCATGGCGTGACACCACGTGGAGAGGCCCTTGACTCCATAGGCGGAGTTTGACTGTCTGATCCACCTCTTATTGCATCATCTGATGATTGGCGCAGCCCGTCATCAGTGTCTCCCCTGTTCAGATCCTCTATCATTCTCAAGACCTCTGGCATCTCCGGTCTCTGATCGGGCACAGTGGCAACACAGGCCATACCAATCTGAAGAAGTTGCACCATCTCTTCCTCCACATTCTGGTGTCTCATCAGCTCAACATCAAACACTTCTGCTGTCCATTCCTCCCTTACCACACTTTGCACCCATCT
>JAOWBN010000015.1:533507-545167 GCA_028565015.1 Pinguicula moranensis | reverse complement strand
TGGGCTTCTTTTGGATTGTACAGGGGTGTAAATTGGGTGTTGTGAAAGTACATGGGAGTAACTTGGCTATTAAGTATGGTACAGGGGCTATTGGCATGAGATCCGACAAAGTGACACGGGCCACATGACAGTCACAAAAATCAGATGAATAATCATATTTCAACTTCATTCATTCTTGCTTTCCTTCTTTCCCATGAAAATAAATAAGGTCTTTAACAAGAGGTGTCGGTGGAACGCTGTTATGTGATAGGTAATCTGCAGATCAGTATCGCTGGTTGGTTTAGAGGGACCACCGATGGCTGACAATCCGCTAACTGCGAGCCCCTATTTCGGTATCCTTCGGGCCCACTGGGCCCTCCGACTAATCCAGAAATGACAAGAACATACTTCCCACTGGGAGTTCGAAACCTCGACCTCTAGGCAAGCCATGAGAATCGAAGGCTGCACACTCAACCACTTAGCTGACATGCACCACGCTATTATGTTATGTGTCTGTTTGGCAGATATTATTATCTCTGAATGTGAATGAGCCAGAATTCAGATTGCAGCAATACCATGTGTTCTCATGTGCATTGCATGCACGACGAACATATATTATCTTTATGTACTTTCTTTTAAAACAAACCCTTTTGATCTTGTCCGGTCACTTGAATGCCTTTCTCCAACTGGGAAGGGTTGGGCATTCGAAATTTTGAATTTTGAAATAGAAATCCTAGAATGTGATTTTCGAATTTCGAATGCCAGGAAGCCTACTTGGTAGCGAGGAACGTAGTCTAATTACTTCCTTTTGAGGAATAAAAGACAGAGGAAAGTACAAAGGCCACTCTGTGCTCAGATCTTGGTGTTGTAGTAGTCGAGTTGAGATTTGAGAGTAAAGTTTCAGGTCCAATTAATCGTCTATGCCTAGTAATGAAAAACTTTATAAAATAGGACAATGCACCTAACGTGGAAAAATAGGGTGGGTGGTATTTGGAATTAAATGGATCTTTTTCATACTCTTAAATTCAATTGAAGTCTATTGCATGATAATTGATAGGTGAGCTGATTAGGTAATCTTTTTCTATACTTGGATGACTAAGTAAGCCTATAATCAGTGTTATGTAGTTGAAAATCCAATTACTACAACCATGAAATGGAATTAGTGGGGTATTAGGTAAATGGCAATAGATCTCAACGAGTTAGATGGGGTTTGGTGAACGTTGACAAAGTGTCTAATCCATATTTTCTTCATTTTTAACATGAGTATTAGCAACTTATCAAAAAAAAACATGAGTATTAGCAATTAAAACTAGAATTGTTAATTACCGAAAAGAAAATAGAATGGTAAACTTCTAGTCAAGGTGGAGCAGGAAAATGATTTTTTTTAGAAAGAATAAATATTTTGGGGATCAAAAAGAATTTTAGAAAAAAAAATACATGTATATATATATATATATATATATATTTGGACCATGGGCCCCGCCACATACACAACACACATCCCTCCTTCCGCCACTACTTATGGTGTAAAATTTTAATTAAAAATATTTTTAATATATCTCTACCTATTTCATACCCTTCAAAAAAAGTTCACCCTCTTTAACCAATTTAGTTGTTAGGATTGTGAAAGTTTGTAATGTTTTAATAAATTAGCCTCGGTAAAATTGAAAACCACTATAGAGTTAAGAGTATAAAGGTATGTTCCTAAACAAATGAAATTAACATTTCATTTTAAATAAGAGTAGTTGCAGTTGAGTCAACTATAACCCAGCTACTATCATGAGCACGAACACCTCACATTGGCAACAGCTGTCACGTTTCAAATTAAAAAGAAAAAAGAAAAGGAAGTAATAAATAAACTAAACAATATAGGATAGGCTGCAAACACAAACAAACGATTTTTCCACTTAAGTTGAAAATAAATGCTGATATAAATTACATCAATAAAATCTGATTTTCTTCATTCCATAGAAATCGAACCTGACTATCATGGTTTTGACTTGTTACATATGTATTTGATGTACAACTTTCCATTAAATGGATATAGTAGAGTAGGTTTTAGGGGGTGTTTTGCGCAGACCCTCTTATGCTTATAATTGGATTATAAGAACATTTTTTGAAAAAATAAGAGTTATTTTTTGAAAAAAGGTGCTTATAATTGGATTATAATTTTAAGAAGGCTGCGCAAAACAGGGCTTAAGATTAATTAAGTTTAAGAGATTCCTGAGAAAAACAAACGGCTGAGATTATATTATAATCTGCCCATCCCTCCATCCACGTGGCCATCTTGTTAGTCGCCGAATTGATCTTAAAATCCTCGGATTGATTCCACATCCACTGTCCTAATCCCGATCCCAACCTCACGTATAAAGATTTCCCTATCATGGGCCGTCTGCTTGCCTGCTCCTTCGTCCGTTCCTCTCTCACACACATCATACAGAGACTGCTATTAAGCGCTCCGTCCGTGAATTCAGTTGAGATTTGTGGCTCGACCCGTGATACTGAAAAGCAGTTCCAGATATCAGGCTTCGTATCTGGAGGAGTTGTTGGCACGGAACTTTTGTCACTCGTGCAGGTTTTCGTCGTGGAAGTGAAATAGAAGCGTAGATTTTCGATCCGCTTTGGGCTGCAGCTCCGGTTTGTCTCTGCAGAAATGTGGAGAGCTTTGACGTGAAATTGATTTGCGGCGGTTGGAGGAATTCAAGGGAGCTGAAATTGCATCTTCTGTAGGGGAAAGAAACGTTTTTTCTTTGAGTTGATTTACTTTGCATTTTGGAGTTGGAAAGCGAGATCTAGAGAGTGGAAATCAGCATTCAGTTCGGTCAGCTTGACTTGAACTTCGCAGGTGATGTTTTGGTGCCGTTAGTGGCTCATGAGGTTCTATCCATGCTGTTCAATTTTCTTGTTCTGTATGTAATTCGGATGATGAAGTTAATCAAGAAGCTTCCATTTTTGGCAATGCTCTTTGTCTTTAGCACCTTAGTATGTACTCGGACATGTTTGCTTCTTTCTGCCGTTATATCTTCTCTCTTCCGTTTATTTTGGATAACAGACGGTTCTGGTAGATGTAACTACTTATAAATTATCGCTTTAACTATGCGTGGTTGTTGGAAAAAGAGCACAAAAATTGCAAACATTGTCTTTATATTTTTAACAAATATGAGTCGATTGTGTATGTATTTGTTAAATATTTTACTTGTATGAGTTAAGAAGGGTGCATTTTATCTAAAATTGATATGCTTATTAGCTACGTGTGTGTACAAGTCATGTGTGTTTATCTTCTAGTTGGCTTCTTCTCTTAAAATAACATGTAGTGTAGATTTGATGTTTGAACATAGAATGAAAGTTTGATGCTTTTTTTATGACCTGTACTGCTGGGATAGTTTATATCTACTGAATATTGCATTACTTTCTGGTTCAGTTGAGGACATGGGGTTCAACTCCGGAGCTATGTTAGAGACGATAAATACCATGTCAGCATCTGATCATGCTTCAGTGGTTTCGATAACCTTATTTACCACTCTCCTTTCAGCATGTATTGTCATCGGTCATCTACTGGAGGAAAACCAGTGGGTGAATGAATCTATAACAGCACTCGTGGTTGTAAGTATATGAGCATTCTAGTGGATAAAAGCATATTACGTTCTATATGGATTGGTCAGTTAATTACTGCTGTTTTTACATTAAAGGGTCTAGGGTCAGGAGTTATCATACTGCTGAAAAGTGGTGGCAAAAGCTCACACCTCTTGGTGTTCAGTGAGGATCTGTTCTTTATTTATCTGCTCCCTCCTATCATTTTTAACGCAGGGTAACTTTACGACTATTTTAATTTTAGCACACTCTCGACACCCTCATTCAATTCTATGACCTTCATAGTTCATGCTGCAACATATTTATATGACCTTTTTCAAAAAGGAGATATTATGCTCTTTTCATCTTAAACGTAACCAGTGCCTCTGCCATAAATCATTGCTTGAAACTTTTGTAGGAAGCATGTTCAAAAAGCTGTTCTGCTCTCTTGTTATTTTATGTTTGAGCAAAGATCACCTTTACTGTACTGTAGATAGTAAATCCTATTACTAGAAGATACATATAAATTGCCAATAGCATAAATTAAGTTTTGCTTTATGATTTACTGATGAAAAGTTTTGCAATATGGGTATTGCAAGTCTATTCATATTTGCTTTTCTCGCTCTTTGGTTAGGTTCCAGGTTAAGAAGAAACAATTCTTTCGCAATTTCTCAACTATAATGCTGTTTGGTGCAATTGGAACCTTGATATCCTTCATTATCATATCGTTAGGTATCCATCAACTAATGATTTATATCTTCCTCATCTGTTCAGTCTGTAGCAGTTGAGTATTGTGTTGTTACTTAAATCTTCCAAATCATTTCCAGGAGCTATTGGTATCTTCAGAAAAATGAATATTGGTCTAGATATTGGAGATTATCTTGGTAAGTTTCTTTCTCTTTCACACTCTCTCTCTGCGTTTATTCTTAACACATACACTTCCCGCATAGACACAATTTTCTTTTCTTAAATTCCTTTTGTTACATTTTAGCCATTGGAGCAATTTTCTCTGCGACTGATTCAGTCTGCACATTGCAGGTATCTCTTTAGCATTTTTATAGATGATATCTGTAATTGAAACACCTTTTGATCCGGAATATCTTATTACGTAGGTGCTTAGTCAGGATGAGACACCTCTGTTGTACAGTTTAGTGTTTGGAGAAGGTGTAGTAAATGATGCAACATCTGTCGTGCTTTTCAATGCAGTCCGTAACTTTGACCTGTCTCACATCAGCACCAATATAGCTTTGCAGCTAGTTGGAAATTTTTTCTATTTGTTTCTCGCTAGCACCGTGTTGGGTGTTGTGGTGAGTCTCATCTTCGGCGTCGACATCTTCTCTGAGGAATTGACATCTTAGCCTCTTTGTTGTTAAACATTTATTTCTTTTGACCATATTCTCTTTTTGCTTCAGGCTGGACTGCTCAGTGCTTACATCATAAAGAAGCTCTATTTTGGAAAGTTAGTGAAAATTGTCATGCGTGTATTTCTGCCTCACTTATTTGTTTTTGAAGTTCAACGTGGCTTCTATGTCGCCAGCATTCAGAATAATGCCCAACACAGAGGTTCATTCTTTAACTTCTTACTTTTTTTGGATGCTGCAGGCACTCCACTGATCCTGAGGTGGCCTTCATGATACTCATGCCTTACCTTTCTTACATGTTAGCTGAGGTAAGTTCCTGGATGGCCTGTGGGCATCCTTGTGAACATGACATTCTCTTCCCGCAACTAATAGTGTTTTAGACCCTTGAATATTTGGAGCTGATTTTTTTTTTTCTAATACGAGTTTTCCTGCAGCTACTTGATTTGAGCAGTATCCTCACTGTTTTCTTCTGTGGGATTGTGATGTCGCATTATACCTGGCATAATGTAACTGAAAACTCGAGGATTACCACCAAGTACAATTTCTACTTAAACACCAATTCAAGATGTTGGGCTGCACTTCTTCCCAATGTGCTGCAATGGTTTATGCATCTTACTAATGATTAACCCTGATGCAGGCATACCTTTGCCACATTGTCATTTGTTGCTGAGATCTTCATATTTCTCTATGTCGGCATGGATGCTCTAGACATTGATAAATGGAGGGTGGCTAGTGACAGGTACGATTGCTTTGTCATAGATAGATATTAATGTTGACAATGCGCTCATCACTAACATTTTTTCTGGAACTTGTATTATATTGTTTTCCCAGCCCGAAAACATCCGTTTCTGTGAGCGCAACTCTCCTGGGATTGCTTTTGGTTGGCCGAGCAGCCTTTGTTTTCCCTTTATCATTTTTAGCAAATTTGACCAAGAAGTCTCAATCTGGGAAGATCTCATTTAAGCAGCAGGCAAGATCTCAGGGTCCCTCATATAATATAGGTTTATACAGACCTGTTTGCTTAGTCTGTCTAGTAATTTGCCTTAACTTGTTTACAGATCACAATCTGGTGGGCTGGTCTCATGCGCGGTGCCGTTTCTATGGCTCTTGCGTACAACCAGGCAAATCCTAGCTCTATCATTTTGCAATAGTTATCTCTAGATGCACAAACTAACTCATTACGTTTGCTGCTGCAGTTTAGTAGAGCAGGTCATACTCAAGAACGAGGGAATGCTATCTTGATAACCAGTACAATAACGGTTGTCTTATTCAGCACCGTGGTAAGAAGTTTAATAACTCACAGGAGCTCTTACCCTACCCCTACTAGATGTCGGGATATATAAATCTTTGTAGGTTTAAGCCCCCACCCCCTCTTTTAACCTACGGTCTCAGGCAAACCAAACTCTCATTTTAGTTCCCATCCTTCAACTTACTTGCTTCTCCTTCATCTCACATATGCTACGTCCATCTTGAAACCGCTATGCTACTTTTGTTATTGCAGGTGTTTGGATTGTTGACGAAGCCCTTGATCCGGTTCCTGCTGCCACACACACACAAGATGCTCTCTTCAGACTCGGTCATTCCAAACTCCTTTGTCGTGCCACTTCTTGGCGAAGGCCAGGACTCCGTATCTGAACTGTTCAACGATTACGGTCAGCCTTCAGAAGGTGGTCGCAGTATAATTCGTCCGAGCAGTTTACGTATGCTACTCACGAAGCCTTCTCATACAGTCCACTACTACTGGAGGAAGTTTGACAATGCATTCATGCGTCCAGTTTTTGGTGGGCGTGGATTCGTCCCTTATGTACCGGGTTCACCAACTGAGCAAAGCTTGCCTAATGTGCCGGAAGAAGAAGAAGAAGAAGATAAAAGTTGAGGAAAGATGTAGCAGAGGTCGCAGTCTTTTCCGCAGTATTTATTATATTGGTTTTCTTCAGAATTGGTGAGTATTCTTTTGGAAACAGAACATGTTCTGCTTCAGGGGTGATATGCCAGCTATGTATATGTTTTTTGGGATTGTAAAGTGTATGTAATAAAAATCTTGTAATTTCTATAAATAAACAGTAAAAAATCATGTTGATATTTGAGAAGTCTAATTCTATTTTTATGTAATGTTTGTAGATGGGAGTTTGCAAATTCTACTTAAAAACATCTTTTGATTTTTAGCAATGGAAAAGTTTATTTAGAGTGTTTGTGATTTTGGCATTTAACGTTTGACTTTTTGCGATGGAGAAGCAAAGAAAAGTTTAAAGTCATAAGCATTTCTGCAGTAGCTTTTGGAGTATTTTTAATGATGACAATTTTGTAATTATTTAAAATTTTAAATTTTTGATATTTCTAACTTCATAAATAATTTAATATTGCCAAAAAAATTTCATTCGAGGATATTTTTATTATTTTTCATTTATAAGTTAAAAAAATAACTTTTAAAATAATAATCTACACACTATATTTATGACTTAATAAAATATATTTTATAAACACTTTTCAACTTCTTAAAACCTTTTTTTTTTCTTTTCAAAAAACCTTTTAAAAAATTACTTATGAATAAACATAAAAACTTACAAACACCCCTAATTCTTTCAGAAGCAAACTCAGGGGGTGTTTTGCGCAGAGTTCTAAAAATTATAATTGGCTTATAAGAACCTTTTTTCAAAAAATGATAAGTTATTTTTAAAAAAAAGGTACTTATAATTGACTAGGCATCAATTCAAAATTTTTTACTTTTAGGCTTTTTGACCTTTTGATATATAAGCAACAGCAAAAAATCAGCATCGTAATTCGTAAATACTCAAAAAATTGTTTTGGCAGAGGAAAAGCTAATTGAGTTTTTGAGAAGAACTCATTATTGTCCAACCGCTACAGAATTAAGTGAAATAATCTTATTTATTTAATCGATTTTGTAAGTATTTTTCTAATGTTTATCCAAACTCTCTTAAGAAAGGTTATTTTTAACTGCAATATTGACATTAAAGCTCTTTAAAACAATTACCCTAACGGGTTGCTCTGGTTGTCCAGAATGTCCTCATAATTCTCCTGATATGCAGGAGGTTGTGGGTTGCCCTGGTAGTCCAGAATGTCCCCATAACTCTCCTTATATGCAGGAGGTTGTGGGTTCGACTCCCACCAGACGCAAACATTGGGGTCAAACTCCAATTTTATGACAAGGCTTGCCAAGTCAGCCATTTACCTGATCTGCCTGGAGAGTCGTACGGGTAGGTCCCTGTGGATTACTCGACAAATAATCGAATACCACCGGTCATCCAAAAAAAACAGTTCGGTATTTCAAATACCAAAGTTATTAAAACAGTATCTTATTAGTAGTAAGTATGTCTCTCCCCATATTCTTTTTTTTTTTTATAATCATGGTATCCGAATATCGAAACATCCGATTAATCCACGAGACTATGCTCCTGCGACCCCCAATCATGCGATCGTGACCCTGACGGTTTGTAAGCCCCAATGGATTGGGAGGGATTCAAACTCCTGACCTCTAGGCAAACCCCAAGGTCAAGCGTTCCCCAACCATCCCGTCAGGGTTTCTCCCAATATTCCAAAGGTCAAAGGAAAGAGAAGTCACGAAAAGATCAATCTAGTCGCATTTTACATGATTCTCAACGATCAAAATTGTAAATAACTAACGAACTAGTACCTAAACGCTCCCGCTTTCCTTTTATTGGTTATAAAATCAGTTTTTACATAAGATTTCATGCGTTTCTAGCGACGCTACTAACAAGCGTCGTACGTACGTATGGTTCGTTCAAGCCACCAACTTCAACAAGTTCTATACCTGGTATGTGGAAGCATGCTTCTATTCTCAACAGAAGATCCTTTCTGTGCTAGTCTGTTAGGATCGGAATGAGAAGCCGATGGCCAAGCAAAGGAGCGCGACCATGCAGACGAACAACGGTGGGAAGCCAACTTGAATCTTTCTTGCACCAGTTGTTCTTGTAGAGATTTCCTGTACAGAAAGAAGCAGTGTTTAGAAGGAACAGAAAACCTGGAACCGATGATTTAGAATATGCTACAGCAAGGAAAAGAAAGGGGAGGACCTGAACCCAACGCTTATATCAGTTCAATAATCAATTCATGTAAAATAGGGAAGACTGCTATAGCAGTATATAAACTACGAAAGCACATTTAAAAAAATTTGCTGCCAAATTTTCACTTACCAATTCTTGTTTTTGCTTTTCTTTCTGGTGGGAAGTGCTGAGCTTCTCTTCTTTTAGTTGCGCAATTATGTACTCTGCCTGTAAGAGGAAACCAAAGCAACGGCATTTCAGAAATGGAAGAAATAGAGTTAGGATTCCACAACACAGGCAGCACGCGGTTATAGAGTCGTAATAAAATGAAACAAATATCTTTCGTCAACTTGAGATGGCCGCAACCTGTGCAGCCAAATTTTTAGAGTTTATAGCATTCCTCAAGTAAATAACCGAGTGACAAATGACATCAGAAGAATAATCAACATTTCAAAATTCTGGTGTCGCACACCTCAAGTAGCTTGGAGTCCATGGCAGTAATTTTTTATCTCAATTCTTCAATTTCCCTTTTCAGCTTTAGTTGGGATTCTTCAGCATCATTTGTTTGACTTTGTTCCTGGTGTTCCCCAATACGCCCCTCCACCTTCATATTGTCCATGACTTTTACTGGTCTTGGCTCGTCCATGTTCTTGACATTTTTGGGTCCATCCACTTTCTTAATCAGCTGCACCCGAGAGGGAGATAAGATTCAGAACTCTGTAAGATGAGCAGTAAGTTGCTCGACCCTGAGGTCTGCACAACATGGTTAATATATTTCTCACCATATCAGGAGGGAAGTTTTCATCTCCATTCTGCAATTTATCTTTCAGCTTTAACGTCTCATAAATTGCCTCTTGCTTAACAACTCCGTTAACAACAGGCAACAAAACAGGTGATTGTTCTTTTGGCTTCAAAGTCTCATAAGACGCCTCTTGATTGAAAACAGTCTCAACTGGGGTCCTTGCTGGAGAATTCGGTGCGGTTGTAAGGACCACCAAGAGCTTGGTCTCTTCAACATACTTTTGACTTTCTCTGGCAAACTACCAGAAGATAAAATAGAACGACAAGCATTTACCTCTCAGATTAAAGAGGATGAGAAATTACATAAGACTACTTCAATATTGAAGTCAAAACTCTAACCATGCCAGATGTTATATCTCCTTCACTAGTGCCATATGGCACCACCGTGCTCTGAACCAGGAATTTGTCCTTGCACTCCAATGTGGCTGATTTCTGCGCTTGCATGGTAACTGTATAAGAGGTCCATGTTAGAGAGTTCTGATACGCATGCAATTCATTGCATTAATTGGCTGCGCAAAGATGAGAAACTTTCTCTGCTACCTCTGCCGTCAAGTACCATACAGGATGAGACATGGATGGCAACACATATCTATGGCATATGTTGCAAAATTCCCACACAAAATTTTATTGAAGTGCAATAAATGTGCTAAAGCAGATAAAAATAGCATCAAAACTAAACTCCTAGTAACACTTCCAGATTCAAGTCCAAGTAGTAAATATGAAGATTTTTTAAGCATATTATCTATTTTGCATAATCAAAATTTGGTTGGCAATCTTATCACCATAGAATTTAAGATTTATTGCATCCAGAAGAAACTTCCTCAAACCAAACAGCTCAGGAATTCTCTATAAGAACATACACAAGTTTCAGAGATGAATAAAAGCAAATGACATGGCATAAGTCCTAGCCACCTTTGCTCACAAGTGGCAGAATAAGGAACAAAAATACAGTACCTGTGAAATCACATGTTGCCTTCGGCTTGATTACACCCACATTAGGTCTCACACAGTACTTCTTCGGGGACGTAGTCTTCACCTGGACTCGCATGAACATTTCACTTATCGGTCGACGGTCTTGAATAACAAATTAAATGAACATTCTATTTTTCAGAGATAAAAATACACATTAACCACTCTAATTATACCAGAAGATGATAAATCACCCTAAGAACATATAAGTTGCTCAGTCTAAAAGTACAGGATGATCGGGGAACACTTAACCTTGAAGGCTACATATTGATCACTAACATTGGTAAGATGAACCACGCATGAACTTTGCTTCTTCAGCTCACCTAGAGAAGAAGCCAAGACAAGTTCCAGATGAAAATTTGGAAAGGATTGGAAAGATGAAGCAATAACTAAACCAGTTATAGCATGTCGTTGGTTATCAAAATAGTATGCAGCAATATCAATCCACTTACATACTAACTTAAGTTCACGAGGATGAATCTCCAAAAGCTGAGTGTTCATAATTCTGCAGAAAGGAAAAAGTCAGAAAATATCAAAGCATTTGCTCATTGCACAACCTCCTAAATTCTCTATAAATCCAAGCTTATGTAAATTTACAGTAAAATTACAGCTTTATTTTTCAATCACTTTCTTGAAGTTGAAGTCCATTCAAATCTTAATATTACAACTAAATCATTTTCACTCATGAGTTAACTAAAACAACATAAATTCTACCATGCTCCTCAATAACTCAAAAGGCGTTTAGCTAAAACATTTGCAATCTAAGACATTATCATGAAGGTTACAGATAATAAAATATCACTAAAAAAAAATTATTTTCTCGTTGCACTCTCGGCATACGACGAACACCATTAATGTCTCCAACCACCGTATGACCTAGTCAACCAAAGCACAGCGCACCGAACCAGAAGGCGAATGATCAGACGTATATCTCTAGATTCAACAAATTTGCAGAAAA
>JAOWBN010000015.1:496416-513006 GCA_028565015.1 Pinguicula moranensis | reverse complement strand
GTGTCAAGCATCCCAAAACACAACAAACAAGGTGATATTGACACGAAGATGGATTAATGAGTAAAAATCAATACCAGCAAGTTGATAAAACCACAAACATATTCTGATCAATACAAATTACAAGCATGCCAAAACACAATCAACCAGTTGATAATGATACAAAGATGGATTTAAGAGTAAAAATCAATATCTCATTGGAAACTGTTATTCTAAGATTGAAAATAAAATGTCATCTCGAGATCGTTCATTCAAATATGTCTTGTTAACCGATCTAGACAAATGAAAACGGATTGCAAAAAACGATATATTGGATGAGTTCTTGTTGATAGCTTTTAGAGTTGTATCAAGTGAAAGTTGATTGCACTATGGCTTGTTAAAAATGAAGAAAGTATTCTTGATTGAATTCTTACTTTTCACATAACTAAATGACAGAAAACATTCAATAATACATAACAACCTTCAAGTCAGAAGATGTATAATTTAATACCTGTGTGTTGCTCATTCTAACAGTTAGGAGACCTCTTTAGTACTATGTACATCCATAAGTGTCAGGCACGTAAGTGTAGCCAAAGGATGTATGTTTAGAACTCGTGATGTGTCAAGTAGGTTACGACATAATCAGTGAATTGATAATGACACAAAGATGAATTCATGAATAAAAATCAATACCAACAACTTGATAAAACAAAAAACATATTCTAATTAAATAAAATTATAAGCATGGCGAAATATAATCAGGATATTGATAATGACACAAAGATGGATTCAAGAGTAAAAAATATAATACTGTTGTGAAATAATTAAACAAACACTAATAGCAAAATAATGAAGAACAAAACTAATGAAATTTTCTTCTCGTTTGTATTCTCTCCACAAAACTTTCTTCACGTCCTCGATTTTATAGCAAGAACAAAAACACGATTAATAAATAGAAAGTGACACATATCTTCCTTGAAAGTGACACATATCTTCATTTGAAAGTGACACATATCTTTGCATGTTTTGCATGCGGAGGAGGCGTGCTTCTGCTTCTTCCTTTTTGTATTTGTTGCATTCATTCCACATGTTTTCCACAACACAACGCATGTTTTTGTTGACTATTAATTATCTAGAGCGGATCCGGGGCACCGGGTCCCATTTCTCTCCATCCAAAAAAAATAATTAATGTAATTTTTTTTAAAAAAACAATTAGTATGAACCCAACCCTTTGGCTCGGGTCCAAAATCTTACCTCCCTGTCCTTGATCCGTGTGGTCCGCATATTAACTTTTGTTTTGGTTTTTTTAATTACCAAAAAAAAAAAATAACTTTTGTTTTGGTTTATTGTCAAACTGGTAAATTAACCGTTTGTGAAATTTCATGGTAAATAAATTACGGATAAAAAGGAAAAGAATGAACAGTGGTCAGTAAGGCGTCCAAATTCATGCATGCAAAAGGAAAGGCAAGATCTGATAAGGCCAGGGACGAAGACGAAGGCGCGTCGAGAAGTGGGGGCCGCTTTCCCCTACTTTCCAAAAATCGTTTGTATAATGATTTTTAATTATTTTAAAATATGTAATAATTTAACTTATTTTTTTTTAATTTTCACCCCTTTTATGGGGGCCTCACTCTCAGCCAAAAAAACCTATTTGCTTGGATAAGACCTCCACATTTATAAACCACTCTTTTCTGGTCCTCCCATTTATTAGAAATTCCCCTGACGGCCGAAGCATATCCGAACTCAGTAGTTCTTCCCTTCGGTTGACTAACCCAAACACGTTGGCAACTCCCCCTTTTTTCGTGCATACAAATTAGCTCACCTATAAATACCCCCACTCCCTAATGGATGCGGCGCATCGATCCAGCGCAAATACTCTCTCTAATCTCGTTCACATCCGGAGAAAGGATACTCGGTCTGTGTTAGTATGGCCGCCGGAGATCTCGCCGTCATCTTACCTCGCGTTCTCATCGTCTCAAGACAAAGCGTACGAAAGAACAAATTCGTCAATTTCGTGGGTATGAGAGAATTTCTCCATTTTTTTGGTTTTAATCTCGTGATTAATGTTCTTCTGTTTGTACGTCGTTTCGAATTTTCCCTCCGATCTGGATTCTTGTTTTCAAGGGCTTTTTTGGGATGTTGAATTGAAAAATCCGAGTCCGTTGCTTTTTATCCCATCGTTAGATTCCCGCATGCAGGAGCGATTCAATAGAAGAATTTTATTTTATTTTCCTTTTTCCATCGTTCTCTGTTTTCACTTTACATCAACTTCGGTATCGTTATGAATGATGCAGGTGAATATCACCTTGATCTCATCGTAAGTTATGGAGCAGTTCCTGTTATTGTTCCCCGTGTCACGGGAGTAAACATGTTACTCGACAGTTTCGAGCCGATCCACGGCGTTCTTCTCTGCGAAGGTGAAGATATAGATCCATCTCTCTATGATGCAGATATCTCACATTTATCCCGAGAAGAATTAGAAGAAATCAGGCTCCTGCATGCGAGTGACACCACCATAGACAAGGAGAAGGATGCTATTGAACTTGGGCTCGCAAAGCTTTGCTTGGAGAGGAACATTCCTTACTTGGGAATATGCAGGGGATCACAAATTCTAAATGTGGCTTCTGGAGGGACTCTGTATCAGGATATAAGCAAAGAACTCGCAAAGGATGTACCCGAGAATCAAAGAGTTATGCATATGGATTACGATAACTATGATGGACACCGGCATCCTGTGAAGATCCTTGAGAACACACCTTTACATCAGTGGTTTGAGGATTCTTTGAAAGATGGGAGCAGGGAGATTTTGGTTACCAGTTATCATCACCAGGGAGTGAAGAGGTTGGCACAGAGGTTTGTGCCTATGGCTTTTGCTCCGGATGGTTTGGTCGAAGGGTTTTATGATCCGGATGCCTATAATCCCGAAGAGGGGAAGTTCATAATGGGGCTGCAGTTTCATCCGGAGAGGATGAGGAGAACGGATTCCGATGAGTTTAATTATCCAGGATGCCCTTTCGCATATAAGGTGATTGTTGTAATCTGTTGATCGATTATCATGTTTGAATTCTTGATCCTCAAACCATTGTTTATTTGCTGATTTGTAATCCTGTTGGATTGTTTGCAGGAGTTTGCAAAAGCAGTGGTTGCCTATCAGAAGAAACTCAATAGCTCAGCCAACATCCCGAAAACTCTGAAACTTGATCCAGAAATGGAGAAGAAGAGAACCAACATTGTCAAGAGCTTTTCGATTGCGAGAAACTTATACGAAAGTCATGGCATTAAGTCCTCCAAAGAATCCGAGCTCGAGGCAGGAGCAGAGTTTCTTGAGGTACATCATAAATTCTTAGGATTAGGACTCTTAAATTTGTTAACTACTTTCTCTAATCAGCAACAAATCATCTTTCTTGGCAGTCCAATACAGCCTTGAACTTGCAGCAGGAGACTAGATTAAAGCAATTGGGTGCTACTGTTCGTAATGCTTCTTCCTACTTGGAGAGATTGCGAGTGAACGGTGAGAGGGAGAAGTTGACAAGGAATCTTATGGCGAAAATGCCGGTGGAACAGCTTTCTGATCTGTTGCCATTCTACAACATGATGGCAAAGATTTGTTCGGAAGTTTTGGAAAGAAAGCTTCACGGCATAGTCAGTGACATGAGTTCGTGAATCGTGATGAGAAAGATATGCAAGCGGATAATCCCTTGTGTGCTTCCTTTTGTTTTGTTTGTGTGTAAAGAGTTCGGGGTATGGTGAAGCCATTTTTATACAGTTTTCTTGATATTTTTAGTATAAACACCTCCCGTAATGTGTGCCTAATACTAGCTCCGCACTGCTTGTAAATACCATATGGTTTGAGGTTCCTCTAAGATTCTATGGTGTCTCCACCAACTTAGCAAAGACCACAAGAAATGAAAATATGCTTCAATAATTAAATATTTAAAAATAAATAAATCTATACGAACATCGTTTGCCGGCAAACTAAAGTCGTGCTTCATTATCAATTTTTTCGTCAATTTTCATTTTGACTCCACAAGTCAACGTCTTCGATTTCAGATAGTCAACTAGATTCCAGTTTGCATGTTGTGTCAGTTAATGCAAACTTCCATGGATTAGCATGCAACTATCCCCTGTTTTGCGCAGCCTTCTTAAAATTATAAGTGGATTATAAGCACTTCTTTTTCAAAAAATAACTCATTAATCTCGTAGTTCGAGGTTCTTAAAAGCCAATTATAATTTTAAGAAGGTTGCGCAAAACGGGCCCTTAACACTTTGCCCATTTCTTTGTTATAACACTTCCCCACCCAAGTTAATGAGATCAAATCTTTTGGATATTTTTACCCTTTAGGATAAATTAAAGAGAAGTATAGAATATAAACAAAAAAAATATTCTAACATATATAATAAAAAAATGCTAGAAAATACTTTTAAAAAAATACAATAATTGCAAGAAACTTTAAAAAATATAAAAAATTAATAAAAAAACATATAATCTGTTCAAATAAATAATAATAATAACTTTCAAAAAAAGGAAAAATAGCAAAACAATAATGAAAAATAAAATAAAATATAAATATTTTAGAGTCATAAATACTACAAACTTTCATAAAAAAAAACACTACATTAATTTTAAGTATGAGATCTCTTAATTTTTTTTGAAAGAACGTAATACTTATAATTCTAATTTTATCTTTATTTCTCTATTATTTTTCAACTTAATTATTCTTTTTTCTATTTTTTTAATATATTGTGAAAGTTATTATTTTTATTTTTATTTTATCATCTATTTTTTTAATGGTTTATTTTTCCTGACATATTTTCTATTGTTTTATTACCTTTTTTTGTCATGTTATTTTATTTTTTAGTATTTTATTATATTTGTACTACTTCTATTTTTATTTTATTTTCATTTTTTTTGCTTTCTTTATTTATTACTAAATAGTTTACATTTCAAAGTGTTATATAAACTAAAATTTAAGGTGTATAAAGTGAACTTTATATCAAGTTAAAAGACAAAGTAGTTTAAAATAAAGATGTCCAAACGATGGGCGAGTTTACTTGACCTAGATCCATCAAGTCCAGGGGGCCAACTACGCGAGAAGTGATGTAACGCACGAATTTTGTGCAAGAATATCACAAGAATAGATGGATCCCATATGTTTAACACCAAATGAACAGTTGAAATTAATATTAAATACGTGAGAATTAGTGTTAAACATGTGGGGTCCATCATTATTGTAATATTCTTGCACAAAATTCGTGGGCAATATCATTTCTCCCCACTACGCTCCTCCTTCCCTCTCAAAGATGAAGAGTGGACGCTCTTTTAACTATTAAATTACTTAATATTAATAATATTATTGATTTTCATTAGATTTATTTTGATTTATTTTAATATAGTTTTGGTGACCCGCGGGCCGTGGCTCGCAACCATGGTTCGGGTTGTGTTATGGATTGACCCGGCCCAAACCTCTAAGTCGAAAGTTGATTCATTATAATATATCAGCCCAACGTGCTATTGCATATTATTGGGAATTAACCAGAAAAAACCCAGTATTGTTCATTATATAATTTAATCCCCAAAGTATAAGTTATTTTGTCCGCACCACATCTCCATTTCTGCGCGTCTCTCTGAAGATCTATGGGAGCTATTGACAAGTGTTTGCTGCTAATTCTGCTTGTGTTGGCTCAATTTTTCGTATGCGAAATACTGGCCGACGGCGTCACCAAGGAGGAAGCCAAGGAGCTCAGAGATGAGGTCATAGCTCATAGCATCTTCTATATACGTGAAGTTCCATTGTAAACTCTGTTCTGTGCTATGGTTAGATTCTATCGGCTCAAAGGCGTGAACTTTCCTATAATCCAAGATTGTTTCTAACTGATTCTTTCTAGTTGAATGCTTCTTACTGAATTGATCTATGTACTTTGACTTGGCTCGTGCTTTATTTGTTGGTTAATTGATATACAGGGACTTACGGAAAATGAATTAATTTGTGTGTAACTGGTTGGTCTTTTTCTCGTGCACGTTTCACATGTCATTTCATTGCAAACTGCTACTTTTGCCAAGTTAGTTGATTTGACTACGATTGACGTGTGATTTTATCTGAAGGATTAAAATGGTCTAAAAAATTGGGAGGGAAACAGAAGAGTGCACAACTCCGATAGATACCACATGTATTTCCATCCATTGTTTTTCTCTATTAGTTGACAAGAAAAGTACGAGAGTTTGACTTTAGTTACTAATGAATGTACTTTTCTGATTTTGTATGGGATCTGAAAGGAACACCCCATTGAGATATGATTATCTTATGTAGATGAAAATTGAATGAGAGAACGAGTGTTTTCTTGACGGAGTGCAAACTGCTATTAAACTCGATGTATAGAGTTGATGTTGACATTTTGAACAATACATGTCTACAACCAGGTCCGTGAAATGTTCTATCATGCATTCAATGGATACATGAAGCATGCATTCCCGCGGGATGAATTGAAGCCTTTATTATGTGGTGGGGAAGATACCCTTGGAGGATATGCATTGACACTGGTGAAATGTTTATCTACTGAATTTTTATCATCATTTTTATCTTTAATTTACTTTAATTAGCTTTTTTATATTTAATGTTACACAGATTGATTCATTGGACACACTAGCTTTGCTTGGTGATCAAGAGCGTTTTGCTTTTTCTGTTGAATGGATTGGTAAAAATCTTCGATTTGATATTGTGAGTATAGCTATTATTGCTTTTTATTATGCCGTATGAACTTGCTGATGATTACTTTCATTCAATTTGGCTTGAACGTCAATGTGCATGTTACCCCATGGCATATCATTGCAATTTTCTTTTCATGAGAATGGAAGATAAATATGTGGCGGTATCCTAGTGCTCATTGGGTCACCGTTATTCTAGTTTGATCTGCAGTTGATTGGGTAGAGAGAATGATCTTATTGTGGGTGGCATATTTCAGTTCTTGATTTTTAACTCTTGTTATTTTACAGAATAAAACTGTGTCCGTCTTCGAGACAACAATAAGGGTACTTGGGGGCCTACTTTCTGCTCATCTCCTTGCAAGTGATTATAATACGGTAATTTCCTGGACATGTTTTATTGCTGTTAATATGATCATCATCATTCTAAATCATCACTGCCACTCTCATCACTTGTACTTTCTGGTAACCAATTTTCCTTACACTTACTGATATTGAATTGTGGACAAATTTTGCGAATGAATCTTTAGAAGCAGTTGGTATCTCTGCATCTTGCTAATGTTGTTATTGAATTTGCAATACTGTAGGGCATGAGGATACCTTCATATGATGATGAATTACTTCACTTGGCAGAGGATTTAGCACGCAGAATCTTACCAGCTTTTGATACTCCATCAGGTTCATCAGTGTCTTGTTTTGCTTCTGATGATCAGCTTACTTGAGCTTGCTTTCTGTGGATTTTTTTTATTGCTGTTTTGCGTCCAGTGAAACATAATTTTCTCTTTGTCAACCACTTGATTCTTAACCGGCAGATGATGGCTCTAATTATTTAGGTTATAATCCTACTTTTTTTTTAAAAGAAGAGACATTTTTATTAGTGGCAATCCTAAGGGTTGATGCCAAACCGCATACATAAGAGTTCGGGCCCGAGACCATCTCTATCATCTACTAGTGGGTAGACACAAGACCCAACTAGAGCTAGGATCAACTTTGCCAGTCTTCCAATTCCTTGTTTTGCATTTTTGCCTTGTAGTTTGGACCCCAACAATGGAGATTGGGTAGTGCGGGTAAGTAAATGAAACTCCATCGGCTCATCATGCTCAGGTTCGCTCATCTGACTCAGTTGAGCAGCTATCGGTGACTAATATACGGTGGTTATAGTCATTAATTTGCTTGTACTAGTTCATATAGTAGATTGACTAGTGTTGATATTTGATTAGAAGTAGTTTGTTTATGTGATTATCTGATAGCGTTACGTTTGAGTAGAGTTCTATAAGATTTATGATTTTAGATTCAGTTAGAATTTGGTTTGTAGTATTATATACACCCTAAGGGGTTATACTTAATAAAGTACGGGTTTTCTTATGATTTACCACAACTAGTATCTTTTCCTAGTTGGGAAAAGCCTCACCTTATTCATTTTCCGATTACTATATATTGTTCCTAGAAAGATTTATTCTTTTTTGGATTCTTTCTAGTTATATTCATTTAAGGAATTCCTTTTGGAACTAGCAACCCGCCGCCACCTTCTCTCCCCAAATCATAATTTCCTTACCCACGAAACCCTAGCCGACGCACCGCTGGCCTGAATCCACTGTCCGTGGTCGGAAACGGCTGGATCTGGCCGTTTTCAAGCTGAAAACCCGCTACCCACGAGACCACAACCGCCCCTGCGCCGTAGTTGGGCGCGTTCTCCATCCCCGCAGTCCTCCGCGGCGTCTGCGACAGCAGGAAAGACGGGACCCGTAGCCTTACGCTACCGCACGCGCCACTGCCGAAGGCCGCCTCCCCGCGACGGTTTTTGGCCGATTTTACGGTGCGTCCACCGTCTCCAACCCCTGCGACTACCACGTTCGGGATCGTCTCGCCGAGATTTATCAGCGACTGTACGCACGTCCGCGCATCGCCCCCCACGCATCCTTGTTGCCGCCCACGCGCCCCCACCCGCCATTGCCTGCCGCCACCGGAGATTGAGAAAAACATAATCTTTTGTTTCGGTAGCCCGTCGCATCTGTCATATCTGGTTTCGTTGATTTGGAGTCATTTGATTGATATTTGTATTTTAGTGGATAAGAAAGATAGTTTTTTGTGGATTGGTGATTTCTATCTATGGTGTTGATTGATGCTCATCGCCAAAACTTGAGTAACCAATTAGGTGTTATTTGAGAATTGATGTGGAAGTGTTGTTTTTGGTTTGATGGTTGAAGGTGTTATCAATTGCACGGTGTTGGACTGTTGCCGTGCAGTCATGTCTTGGAAATCGATTGCACGATGTTGGACTGCTGTTGCGCTATCTTGGAGGTGTTATCGACTGCACGGTGTCAAACTACTGTCGTGCTGTTTTGGAGGTACTTTTGGGTTTGATTGTTGGAGATGTTATCGACTACACGGTGTTAGACTGATGTCATGGTTTGGAGATGTTTTACCCTTGCAACGTTTGACTGCTGCTGGTCGGAGTTGACATCTTTTGTTGTGGGACCAGCAAGAGGGTGTCTAGCACTTAGCCAGCTGCCAACAAGATGGAGATCGACGACTGAGCTGGAGGTACTAGCAAGATGGAGATCTATGCCTGAGTTGGAGGAGCCGGCAAGAGGAGTGTCTAGTATCGAACTGGGTGCGCCAATGCGACTGAGAAGCGATGAGAGTGAGACTTTGGCTTAGGGGAGCCAAGAGTGTTCACTGAGGTGGTGATTAGCCATGCGTTGGCTAGAGATGTAATTAGTCGTGTGTGGGTGATAGTGGTGATTGGCTGCGTGTCCGCGATAGTGATGAATAGTCGTGTGTCAGCGATAATGGTGAAGAGCCGTGTGTTGGCGATAGAGTGGAAGGAGAAATGAGATAGGCCAGATTTGCGGATATTGGATAAGCTAGAGTGGAAAGAGGAATTGGATGGGCCAACGTTAACTGCTGAACTGTGTGTCAACATGGGCTTAGTAAAGCCCACCTTGAGGGAAGTGCTGATATTTGATAATTAGTAGTTTATTTAGGTGATTAGCTGATAGAGTTACAGTTGAGTAGAGTTCTATAGGATTTATGATTTTGGATTCAGTTAGGATTTGGTTTATAGTATTTATATACACCCCAAGAGGTTATACTTAATATAGTGTGGGTTTTTCTTATGATTTACCACAACTAGTATCTTTTCCTGATTGGGAAGAGCCTCATCTTATTCATTTTCTTATTACTATTTTTTGTTTGAATTTGGTGATCCTAGAAAGATTTCTTCCTTTTCTGATTCTTCCTAGTTATATTTATTTCAGGAATTCCTTTTGGATCCGTAAATTTACTGCATGGAGTTGATGAAAACGAAAGCAAGGCAAAGCTTCTCTGTATTCTCTTCGCCCTCTTAACTTGTTATTTACTTCGTAGATTTGGTAATAAATTCTAAGACAAAACAGAAGTACCTTATGGCTAAGAACCCTCTTAACTTCTCTACATATGTTTTGTTTGTTGTATCTTTTCTACAGATAGAAGTTATTTTAGTCTCGGAGATCAATAGCCTGTTGGATTAATCTCGTGATATTTCCTATAAATACTTCTATTTCTAGCAAACTGGACCCCCACGAAATGGGAATTCCCAATTATAATTGTAGGTATTGCCTATGATGCGGTGTGCAAGGCTAAGCTGATTTGATATCAAGTCTTACTCCATGTTTCTTATGTTCCTTAGAATTTTTTTAGTTCACGTTTTTCGTCTACATCTTTATTCCTTAAAATCAAGTTTATTTACCTTGTTTATCTATGTTCTCTTCATTCCATAAAGATTGTCGTTCACTGCATTATACTTTGGTTGATTTTTATTTATCTTGTTTGTCCAAACTTATTTTACACATATGGAATTCTACATTATGATATGGATCAGTCTTCTGTAGATAACATCAACAGCTGGTGGTGGGACTCTGACATTGGAGTTTGGAATGCTTAGCCGCCTGACAAATAATCCCAGTTAGTAGTCAAGTGATATAGCCTTCTATTTCGTTTTGTTTGGATTAACAGCAACTTCTGTCTGTCTGTCTGAGCAGATTACAATTTCAATCATCTTTTTAAGCAAGAATAAATAATCTCAGGAATTATTGAAAAAACTCATTGAAATGCTATTTTAATACATATTCGAAAGATATTTAGGCGAGATTGGTTGTTTGCATGTGGTTCTCATTTTCTAAATGTTTTTACCTTGTTGAAATGCAGTTTATGAGCAGGTAACGAAGAATGCTGTTCGTGGACTGTGGGCTCGCCGTTCAAGGATTAACCTTGTTGGTGCTCATATAGATGTTTTTTCTGGTGAATGGACTCAAAAGGTTATTTCTTCAGCCTGGTAATTATTTAAGGCAAACGACTTCCAGCAACTGAATTAGTGGATTCATTAAAATATAACATGGGAAATAAAGTTTTTATTATTATATTAGTAATGTACTTTTTCATTAACAGTTAACTTTTGGTGGTTGGATTATGTTATTTTTCACATTAGCTAAATATGGTCTGAAGAATTAATATTTGCCTTGCACGTTTTTTCTTCTGAGCCACAGGATGCTGGGATTGGAACCAGTATAGACTCTTTTTATGAATATCTGCTAAAGGTAAGTTCTCTTCATTATGAGCTGTATTTCATGTATCACTCTGATGTATCATCATTAAATATTTTCACTTGTGAAGCTATACTGAGTAAAACAACTAATCATGCCCATTCTGTTCTCTAATTGGTAAAGTGTAAAATTGGCATCTGGCATCACAACTTTTTGTTAACTTTTCAATATATCTTAGCATTTGTTGGTTCATCTAATAAATAAATACCGTAATGTTTGAAGTTGATATTGGCTAATCCTTCCTTTTTTTAATCATGGAATTGTCTTCAGGCGTATCTATTGTTTGGTGATGAAGAGTATCTTTTCATCTTCCAAGAAGCTTATAGGGCTGTAATGCTCTATCTCTTCAAAGATCCTTGGTGAGAAAAATTACAAGCTCCCACTCCCCCTTGTAACCTATTCAAATTAAGACTTGTTCAACCGAAACTGTTCATCTTTAGCTTCTCCTTCATTTTTAATAATATGATAGCAATTACTTTTGGAATCTATAGGTATGTGGAGGTGAATATGAATTCTGCTGCTCTTGTGTGGCCATTATTCAATAGCTTGCAGGCATTCTGGCCAGGTCTTCAGGTACCTTGTTGATTATTTCGTTTGCTGTTTTAACTTTGTAAAGTTTCAGTATTTTCTACTAGAATCACAATGCTCGTAATTTTTGTGGAAGGAAGGTTCTTGCAGGAGATATCGAGCCTGCAATTAAAACTCATGCTGCTTTCTTTAGTGTCTGGAAACGGTATGGTTTCACTCCAGAGGGTTTCAATCTGGCTACTTTCAATGTTCAGGTAATTTGCTTAGAGGCTTTTTGTTATACATACATCTTCATATTGGCGAGAACATTGTGTTGTTTCATTTGATTAACCTTTTTTTTTTAATTTTCAATTTCTGAACTAATTCCCCCCACCCCACCCCAATAAGGAAATAAATAAATAAATAATCTGACTATGAACTTCGCTCACTTGCTGTACTCGGTCAACTTCGTGAATTCAAATTCCTATAAGTAATCCTCTTCAGATTCTTTAACTTCTCTCGGATGATTTCAGTGAAGCTTATTTTGTCAAGCATTCAACTAGCAAATCCTTGTTCTACTTCCCAAAAGATTCCACTTTTAATGCTACATCACTTGTGAGTAGTATGCTTAGGCAGAAAATTCTCGGAGATTACCAGCCAAGTTGAGTATCTGGTCATGTGAAAGATGACACCATCTGTCTGAATTTTTGGCTATATCCTCAGAGCATCCGCTTTTATCTCTTACTAAATCCTTCCAAAACAGCTCATACGAAAAAGATCTGATGGCAGAAAGTCAGGGTTGGTTTTAGTTCTTGAAGTCATGCCTTCATGCAGCAAATTTCTCCAAATGTCGTTTGAGGGAATGTTTGGTCTGATGAATATAAAAAAATTGGTAAGTTAGAACTTTTATCTCTCTTGTCTCAGCAAGGTCAGAAAAGCTATCCACTACGTCCAGAATTAATAGAAAGCACGTATTGGCTGTACAAAGCTACTCGAAATCCGAGGTTCTTTCTTTTCTTCTTTTAATTTATATTTCTTCCTGAAGTAAAAGACAGATTTTGTTTTTACTTAATTTTATAACTCTGTTGTGAAGTGAAGTATATTCACTTGAACTTCTTGAAACCTGCATAGATTCCTTGATGCTGGACGGGAAATGCTTGCTAGCTTGCAGTATGGAGCTAGATGCACTTGTGGATACTGCCACATATCAGATGTAGAGTTACACCAGCAGGATGATCAAATGGAGAGCTTCTTTTTGGCAGAGACTGTAAGTATTTTGGTGCAATTAGAGATGTACTTCAGTTCCTTACAGACTCAACTCTTCTGCCTGCCTGCCTTTTTTTTTGAGCGAGAAAAACGGCTACATTAGTAAGTAAAATAATGTCTTACAAGGCTAAGTAAAAGCTAAAATAAGACAAAAGCAAGCTAAAAACAAAATAATGCAAAGGCTAAGTATGGGAGATCTTACGAAATGGCTGCATTAATAAGTAAAATAATGGCTTACAAGGCTAGGTGAAAGCTAAAATGCAAGCTAAAAACAAAACAATGCAAAGGCTAAATATGGGAGATCATGCGAAGACGGGGAAGCCAAATACCTCTCTCATCTGCTTACCTATTCCTGTTCTCGCCAAATACAAATTTCTTGTTACAATCCTGTCTGGTCCTACTAAAATTCCAAGGCATCTCATTGGACCCATTACAGACGAATACTTTATAGTATTGTTGAATTTGAACATACTGGAGACTTCTGTTTATGTACACCCAGATCATCTCCTTTTGTCAACTCGTTCAGGTCAAGTATCTTTGGTTGCTCTTTGATTTGGCTGCTGGTCCAGATAACTTGGTTGAGAATGGCCCTTACAAGTAAGTTGCTGAGTTGGTGAAGTATGCTTGGTCCATCGTTTTTTCTTGAATCTTAATTTCCTGCATGTTGATATGCAGTGACTTTATGCATGAATATGTGAGAAACCTCCCAAACTTAAGCTAAACTCACAGAAATTTTTACGTCTGTGTCGCTTTGTTCGCTTTTTCTCTCTCTTACTTGCCTGAAACAACCTATCTATAGGTATATCTTCAGCACTGAAGGCCATCTGCTTCCTGCGAGTCCACAACTAGCTTTATTGAGTGAACGTTGTTCATACCTAGGAGCATATTGCAGAAGCAGCAATCTAGTACGAGGAGCATATTCTTCCGGAAGTTCAAAGCACTCGATGGATACAAATAACTCTGAATCTTTAGGAGACACTGAAGAAGTCAATTCTCCGTCAAACTCCATCTTCCCAGAGTCACCTATGTCGGGCTTGATCAAGGTCAGTATGATGAACCATATACTTGTGCTTATTATAGCTATTTGGACTTTCTGATATGTTTGGCTTCTTGCATGTAAAATATCCTGCCACTGATAAGATCTTTGAAATCAGAGAGCACAATATTGAAATTCAAATAACAATGTTATAGTGGGAGCATTAGAGGACACAATATTATATATCACATATGTTATCCTCCATCTGTTGTGCGCCAGGGATTCTGTCCAGGACTGACACACGGGCAAAGATATGGCATCTCATATGTTGCTTCAGATGATAATCTTGAGAGTGATTCAACAAAGGAAACACAGATTTCTTCGGCGGAGAGTTCTCCTAATTTATTTGTTTCAAACCACGGTTCTGAGTTAAATCCATCTGATATTGGGGAGGCTTCTGATAATCATCAGGAACCCGGGCTAGAAACTGGAACTCCGGGAGTTGCTAATGATACAGATGAGGTTGCTGAAGATCAGCACCAAACACTGGTCTCAGAATCATGATAACTATTTCATTATGCAAATGAAGTGGGAAGATTTGAAGAAAGTTATTGAAGATTCTAACTTAAGCACACTGGCTGAGATTGATTTGAGGTTTATTGACACAAGCACTTCAGGCCATTTGCCAGCTCTTGGCTTCTACCAGGCAAGTGAAATACGTTGTTTTACAAAGAGATCCATACCTACCTCCATACTTTGTACAATAATGGCCTTTTTTCAGATGTATTTTAAGGCTGTTGTTGCAGATTACATAGTTTTCCTGGACCAGAATGACAGTAGAACTGTAGGACAAGTAATCTTTTAAAGTTCTAGCTGACAAGAATTACTTTTCATCAATTTTTTGTTATCATGCTAAATTAAAAATAGGCCATGGTAACATGATCCCTTTTTTTTATTTTTATTGAAGCTCCAATTAAAACTTCTAAACCTTTATTTATCAAAGACAAAAATCTATCCTGGAATTATATGTATTTCTATAAATTTAATGAAATCAAATCCAATGAAAACTTCTAAACCTTTTTTTTTTATTGAAGCTCCAATGCGAGTTGTTCCAGCGGTAGATCTTGTAACCTCCTGGCATGCCAAGAGGTGCAGGGTTCGAGACCCGTTGGGCTCTAACTCTGCAAGGTCATCAGTCGGGTATTGATCGGGTTGGCCGTCACGATTCGTCCGGATACCTAAGTAAGGTCCGTGACGTAAACTCGCGTTGTTGAACCTACAAAAAAAAAAAAAAAATCAAGTTGTAAACAAATGGAAACTGGATGCCAATTGCCAACAGAGTTCTTATGATACAGAATTAGAAAATCTCAATGGAAGCAATGAACAGTGATGGAGGGAGAGGGGAGACGCAAACCAGAGGGAGGGGCCAAGTTAAAACCGAGGGGGCAAACCTAAATTACTTCATCCAAAATTCTATAATGAAGAATTATAATGGCCTTGATACAAAAAGTTAACGAGTCAATAAATTTATTGATGATAGTATAGTACCTCTCTTTTCCCAAGCATTAGCTTTCTAGCACAGGGCTCCAAAGTATCAAATCTTGTAGAATCCACACTTTAGTTTAAACAAATAACCCTCCACAAAGCACAAAGTATTTTCTCTAGGCTCGAAAAGATACCTATGGAGGGTTCACCACTACACCTTCAATGTGAATGATGATGACTACTTAATTCTCATGTCTGCCAATTAGCCAGAAGGGTGGATTTAAAATGAATTGAGATGCTTTAGCTTCAACTTAAACATTAAACAAATCCCCATCACATGAAAATAAAGATACAGATTGTCAAGAGGACAAATTTGGTCGGATAAAGATGTTCGAGGATGGCCTAAAATGCTTAAATCCAGTAACATTCCAATGGTGTGCTCTAACCGGAGAAAGTATACACAAAATCAAATCAAACCAATTCAAATATACCCTATAGGAACACATTTTTGTTGTAGGAGCGGATGCAAGGAGGGGGGCCAGCAGGGGGCCTTGGCCTTACCCTTGCAGCCGCTGGCTCCGCAATATTTTTTTACTTAAATTTTATTTTAATTATTTTATTTAGGATTTCTTTTAAATTAATTTTTTGTTTCAAGTTCTTAACATATTTTAGTGATATTGTTAGTAATTTTTATTTAGGTTATTTTTTTATTTCAGTTTTTGTTGTCTCGATTCTATTCTATAGATATTTTTATTGATTTTTTTCATCTTAATTTAATAAACCTGCTTCGTTTATATAAATATATTTTGAGAAATATTTATATAAATAAATTAAGTAGTATTCAATAATTTACTTTTATTTATTTATTTATTTTTATTATTTAAATTAATAAAATTATTATTTTTTATAAATATTAACCAACTAAATTATTTTATTACCCTTAAAAATACATATATTTTTCTAAAAAAAAAATATTTATCCCCTCCAAATTTTTTGATACCCCACTAAAAAATTGTTTTGGGTATGTAATGTACCCATTAAACAAAGTCCCCTTAAAAAAAAAGTTTCCCCCCCCCCCCCCCCCCGCCCCCCAAAAA
>JAOWBN010000015.1:468511-486262 GCA_028565015.1 Pinguicula moranensis | reverse complement strand
TTCTCCACGATCCAGTACCTGCATTCAACAAGATAGGTGTAGTAGACCGTGTCAGCTTCAGTACATGGCAGAAGTTTCGATTCAGAAAAAACAGGGAAAACATGATGCCATCTTCAGAGAGAATTACAAAAGGAAACATCTACAAAATGACCATGTTTTCCTATTTTCCTATGATATCTTATTCTTTTAATGGTTGGATAGATAGAAACCACAGAACCTGTGTGAGGATAACAAAAAAATAGAGCGAAATGAGACGAGCACAGTAGACTTGCGTCGGTCAACAGGTGAACAGTTACAAATGGAGGAAAAATCTCCAAAATGACATCAATTGTTTTCGGATTGGTGCAGTCTGATCAGATCAATATTTTGACAAACCAATCTATTTATAGCAAATTATTGGTACCCGGCATGATCTACAATGGAAAAGTACAAGAGAAAACAAATAGTTGCATGAAGGAGTGAGATCATAGGAGGAGCTCATTTAAGTCCCTTTGTTATTTGTGTAAGTAAATGTTTAAATCTGCACAAATTGTGCACAAAACATAATGTGCAAGTGTATAATTGCCTACTTTCCACCTATAGACATCTCCTACTAGCAAAACTTTAAAACCAGAATTGAAAACAACATCTTGGCTCCCCAAAGGTGATAAATTCCTTCAGTTTTTCAAAAGCTTTGATCCAGACCCAAGAGTTCACCTGGATTTGTTCAAAGGATATGATCTCAATAAGGAACCTCGTAATGATCGTGGAGGTATTATTTCCCAATGTCAATAAACGCATGCAATATGATACTTAAACTTCAGCATAATTAATATTTCCATGATTTTCAAGAAGAACATAGGTAGGCACAGACCCCTTTGGAATACTTCCCAACATGAAATATTAAAAATGCTACAAGCAAACTTCAGGTTTCCAGAACTCATTAACTAAAGATTCATAAAGAAGCTTTGGTTGATGCAGTTAATGCCCTCATACCTTCTCTATGTTTTCCATCATAACACCCTTAACTGCTGAAACCTGAGCCTGGACTTTGGCCATCTTGCTTATCTCTTCAGGGTGTTCAGTGCAAAATTTCATATGTTCCTTCAACTTTGGTCTACCCAGTACAGGTTTTCCAGATCAAGGATTTGTTAATTAAAAAAGGACAGAGAAAAAGAAAGAGATCTTGGCATAATGACGAGAAAACGAATACCCAAATTCTTTATTAAGGCCATTAGCAGGAACCACTGCCGCCTTCCCACCACCGTATTTCCCTACAAAGTCATCCTTGACACGTTCCAGAAAAGCTATAGGGACCTGTCTTCCTGCTGATTCTTCGGCAACAACACAATATGCTGGAGAAAAATATTTGTTATGATTCTAACAGTGCAGTATTTATGATTTTGATTAATTAAGATCCAACTTTAGAAATTTCTGGCAGAACACAACAGTAAAAGAAAAAGCAAAGTTCAATTGTTTAACCACAAAGCCATCATAACTGCTACACTTAAGCTAAAAATGAGGACCAATGGTTGAGATATTCATTAACAGCACCTACGACGAGTGTGACTATCATTTATATGAACGCAGGGGATCCATTCTATCAGAGATTATTCATTCGTTTATCGTATTGAACGTGTCACATGGTTGTACACAACTCATGAACGATGAGAACTCCAAAATTTCCAGCTAAATCAGACAGGAAAGGAAAGGAGGTAGCTAATGAAAAAAGAGAGGCTAAAATCGCATTACCGGATAAAGTAACATGCAGATAGTAAGTGAACACAAATTAAATAGAATAGCTTTCAAGAGGATCGTCTTGTTTCCTATAAACACAATCAAGTAAAACCACAGGTCACCACATAACCGCAAAATTCCTAGGCGCAATCAAAAGAAAGCAGCAGAGCCGTGAGAGAAACCCTACTTACTCAATCCATCGTGAACGAGGTAATTGAATGTGTGATTGTCGCAATTGTATGTGAACTTATTGTTTGAAGCAGGAAGCTTCTGAAGGCACTGATACGCTATGGATTTGAAGTTTCCGCTGAACTCCGTGTACTCCGCCAGCACCACCGGCGGCGTACCACGTGCAACCAGAGCGTAGATCAGAGTGTTCCGGTTGTTTGACCCCATCTTTTTTACTGCCAGTACAATCCCAGCGAAGCGGTAAGACTTTATCTATTCAATCCTCCTTTCGTCTCTCGATCTGTTCGGCAGATCGTCGTAGTCGATCTTCTCCCTTCTTCCGTTGGATTTCCAGAGAAATCCCTGCGTCGAGCGAGAAGAGAAGAAACTAAGAAAGCTAATGGTAAAGGCAATGAATGATGGAGCGTTTACTAGATTTTGACAAATTTTCAGCTACCTAAGTTTGGTGCACCTCTCCTCCTCTCTCCTCAGTCCTCACCTTAGAGAATATTCAATTTTATTTTAATGAAACTTAACCATTACGAAACAAAAACACTTTCAGACTTAGTCCCTTTCAAATATAAAATAGCAGAAATCCAACAACTTGCAGTGTAACGACCAAAAAGTAGTCATAATATTAATAATACAATTATTAAATCTGGGCCGGCAGCAAATTAAAACTCATGTCCAGAATTAAATTTTACATTACTCCAAAAAAGGAAAATAAGATTTGGAAAAAATATAAAAATAATGAAGGGAGTAATCCAATTGTGAAATAACTAAAAATGTCATATTTTTGGATGGAGGAGAGTAGATCGACAAATATATGGGCTCAAGCCATTTTGTCTAATTTATTTGGTTGGATTTTTTAGCACGGCTCGTACATTTAAAGTAATGTGTTAGACTAGATCGGCTTATAAAATGGACCGGGTCAAACCCAAAATGAGTTTGGATCTGCCTGATTATTTTTCTTTAAAAAATAATCAACAATCTAAAATATTAATTTCGTAGCCAAATGCCCAAAAATCACATTGTGAAAAAATATTGGGGAATGAGTATATTTATAAGTCTTCATTAACTTTAAAGTTTTGTTCGCAAACAATGTTTCTATTCTCATATTTTACCTAATATGAAAGTATTTATAATATATATATATATTTATATATATCATACTTATATCGTAAATCAATATATCTCCCAAGTGTTGAAGGTCACAAGTTCAAATCCTCTCTACTCAAGTTGATATGTTTTTTTAAATATATATGATTTGTAACTTAAAAAAATATAAATATATATATAATATACAAAATAAACATGCCGATCATCCACCACACAAATCGATGTGGGTTTAGGCATGGCCCATTTATGGACACAGGTTAGGCTAGCCATTGATCATTTATAAATATTGTTGATGGGTCAGGCCATTTAGCCCGACCAGTATATTTACCTCTAACCCAAAGAAGATCAATACAATTGACATCCAACATCCAATGTTCGCCAATTTATGATAATTGAATTTTGTGATTGTAAAAAGGGATGATGTTGAAGAATTCGTGGGTAGTTGTAGTCCTGACTTCTTGTAGAAAATTGTGGAGAGTTTGTACGGGCTGTAGCACTAGCAAATCTAGGGTATCCAGAATAGGGCCCCTCGTCCCTAGGTCATCCTCTAACCTTCTAAAAATTTTAGGCTTATTTTGTGGTCATATGAGAAATTTGGGTTAGATCCGTTTTTGATTTGGTTTGGTTTGGTTTTATATCTTTTGATGATGGAGAATTCGTGTGTGATCGTTGAGTTCGGACTTCATTGTAGTTTGGAAAAATAAGGTTGGAGGATTCGGGGCCTCATCGTGTGAAAAACAATGTTGGAGAGTTTGGGTCGCATCGCAGTTTATAAAGTAATGTTGTAAGGCGAGGCCTCATCGGATAGAAAATAATGTTAAGAGACCTATTTTGAGATACTCGAAGACTACCCAATCCAAGGGCGGACGCAGGGGGCCCTAGCCCTCCCTGCGTCTGGGGTATACCCCAGCCCCCCTTTTTTTATTTCAGCTATTTTATTTAATTTTTTGATTATTTTTATTTCAAACTTTTTTGGATATCTCTTCAATAATAATGCTGATAATTTTCATTTACGGTTTAGAGTTTTTTTTGAATTGAATATTTTTTTTCCAGTTATTGTTGTTTCAATTCTATTCTACAAATTATTTATGTTTCTATTTTTATTTTTGTTTAATCAACTTGGTTTATTAACGTAAATCTATTTTGAGAATTATTTATATAAATAAATTAGGTAGTATAAATAAATTAACTAGTATAAACAAATTAGGTAATTTTTATTTTTATCATTATTTGAGTTAATAAAATTATTATTTTTCATAACTGTTAAGCAATTAAATTATTTTTTTATCCTCCAAAAAATATATATTGCTCCCTAAAATAAATTATTTCAGTCACTTAAATTTTTCTATAATTCCTTTAAAAAAAAGTTTTTGCTCCCCCTAAAAAATTTTAAGCTTCCGTTTCGAGAAATGATATAGCGCAAAAATTATTGCCACA
Organism: Pinguicula moranensis; assembly: GCA_028565015.1. Lineage (NCBI taxonomy): Eukaryota > Viridiplantae > Streptophyta > Magnoliopsida > Lamiales > Lentibulariaceae > Pinguicula > Pinguicula moranensis. Next base: position 481,822 of record JAOWBN010000015.1, on the reverse strand, counting down.
ATAAATAGAAAAGGTGGAACCCACACAAATGGAATGATTGTGATGAGTTTGGATTTATGGATCCAACGTAAATAGATAGATATGATCAATTTCATGTATTTTTTAAACCAAAAATTCTTACGCCATATCAGCTCTCTTCGGCTTCACCCAATCCAATTGTGACAAGCGTTCTGTTAGGTTGAAGGAAGTCCCAACTTATCAAAAAAAGTTCTGTTAGGTTGAAGGAAGTCCCCAACTTATCCAAAAAAAAAAAATTCGCGTTCCATTGTATGAATCACTGGGGGCGATACTTCTCTCCGCAATTACTAATTACTATTTCCATCCATTTTGACGGCTTGAACAGAAAAAGGAGGTTTGGGGGACAGCTAGGGCCCAGATGTTTCATAATTGGGCTTTATATTACTGCAGCCCAAAAAAGCTTCATAAGGTGGGCTTATAAGTGCAATAATCGTGCAATTAGACAACTTGTAGATTAGTTGGGACTGGAAAAAGAGAAACGCCGTCTGTGGGAATCGGACCCACGACCACGTGGTTAAAAGCCACGCGCTCTACCAGCTGAGCTAAGACGGCTACGTTTGGATAACTATACAGAACGTTAATATTTCAACAACATTTTTACTTTTTAGGACATTCGAGTGAGTGGTGCCTTGTCTTTAAAACTTCCGGCCTCCATACAGAACTGTCAAATAACAACCGTCAAGCCTCGAAGAAAGTAAGTCCGAGAGTAAATTCTAAGCCTGTCAGAGATTTTGGTACTTCATTGTCCATGGAGACGAGTACGGCAATGCCGAGCACTCCCCAAATCGTGGACGTTGGTTCCGTGGTGGAAGCCGTTTCTGCCGAAGATTCGGACGCTCCACGATACGAAATTGAGAGCCTATGCATGCGCTGCGGTGAAAATGTATGATTGCCTCTCTGATTCTTGACGGTATATGAATTATTATTGGGTCGACGTAATTTTTGGTTCATTATTTGGGGGTCTTGCTGTGCTTATGTTTGCAGCAGTTACTACGTATTCTTTTGTAAATGAATCTTGGAATTTATATTTCCTGGATTAAGTATTCGTTTTTATGATGGTGCCATCTTCTTATGGAGCTCTTATTGACAGGGGATGACGAGGTTTTTGTTAACTCTTATTCCACATTTTAGAAAGGTAAATTGTTTCTCCGTTCTCCTATCTCATATAATTTAACTGTCAACCACTTGAGTTATGCTGAAATTTGAAGTTTGGAACTTTTTATCTTGTTGTAAGGACTAAGGAGAGGCTCTTCATATGTATATGTATATGAAGAAATATTCGTTATGTTTGCTATGTAAATAAATTTTATGCCCTTGTTTGTCTCAGATATTGTTGTCTGCCTTTGAATGCCCTCATTGTGGTGAGAGGTAATCATCTTTTATTTCTCTAGAAGCTGCAATAAGTAAAGACTGTTTTTTTCGATCATGCTTTTTTGGAGGTATCTGATTCCCAATGTTCTTGATGTCGTAAGGAACAACGAGGTGCAATTTGCTGGTGAAATCCAACCTAAAGGTTGTCACTACCACTTGGAAGTTCCATCAGGCGATCAGAAGGTTGTTCTTGGAGGATTTGGGTATTGCTGGTTGGGTTATTCAGATGATAACATGGAGTGAATTCATTTTTAAGTGTCTAATCTTGGTTTCAATTTGTTTATGTTATATCGGGCAATGGACTCTCACATGTTTCTTTTTTTTACTAATAGTCAGTTTACTACATTTATACCTACCTAAAATATTTACTGCATTTATCATATATGAATTACTTCTGCAACTCACTCCAGTTTTACATAAAATCATTCATTTTCGTTCTATTCCCATTTACCTGAAATTTCTTATGGAAGCTTTGAGTATATCATGCTGTGTCGCTTCTATATGCAGATGTTTATTCGTCAAGTGGTGAAATCTGAGACTGCTACAATCAAGGTTACTTCACTGATTTAATGGAATGCATTTATGCTTGGCACCAAAATACTTTTGTGCCAATCTCATATTATTTTATGGGTGCAAAGTTTTCTTCCCTGATGCAAGTTTACCTTGGTAACATCTCTGTCTCCCTGATATGTTTATTGTGCAGGTTCCTGAATTGGACTTTGAGATCCCTCCTGAGGCTCAGCGCGGTTCCTTGTCAACAGTATCTTCTTGATATCCCTTCATTCATCTCTCTTGGAATTACTGCTCTGTTTTAAAATTTTGTTTCTAAAGCAGCAGTATTTTATTGATATCTCTTCATACATCTTGTCTTATAAGTAGTGCCTGGTGATCGGATTGGGTTAAGTCCTTGGTGACCAGGTTGGGTTGAGCCCTTGGTGACCAGATTGGGTCTATGTTTTCTGGATAGATTTTGGATTCTTCATCTTTTTTTGAGGATTGTTTGGTATCTTCTATTGTTTTGTCATATTCCTACATACTTACAGGTTGAAGGGGTACTGGTAAGAGCTGCAGATGAATTGGTAGCCCTTCAGGAAGAGCGGAAGGTGAGTGCTCAGGAGTTTATTGACTTCCAGTCTTCATCATCTTGCTAATGGCCCTTATTTGTTGCAGAAAGTAGATCCTCAGACAGCTGAAGCCATAGATTTATTCCTGATGAAACTGAGAGCTTGTGCAACTGGAAAGGTGCATTTTACCTTCATTCTCGATGATCCTGCTGGAAACAGCTTTATTGAGAATCCGTAAGGGGCCATCTCTTTGATTGGTAACAGCTATTTATTAAGTTGATGTGTTCTCTAATGGATGATAATCTTATCTTAAATAGCTATGCTCCGTCCCCTGATCCATCATTGACTATCAAGTTCTATGAGCGAACACCTGAACAACATGCTGCCTTGGGATATTTGGCCGAGACATCAAAAGAATTACCTAGTGCAGAAAATGCTTTAGAGGCGTCACAAGATGTTCGTCAAAGGCTAGAGGAAGCATATGGTCGCGTAGGAGCTAGGGGTGGCCGCCAAGCTATTGCTCAGGGTAATACTGCAGAAATTGCCGATAGTCTGTTTCGATATTCTGCACCTGAAGAGGTATACTGGCCTGACTGCTAATCCATGCCTTGTTTTAACTTTATGCTAATAACCATAAAACCATTCTATTCTGGGCAGGTCATGACCTTTCCATCGACATGTGGAGTCTGTGCTACGGCATGTGAATGCCGCATGTTCATTACCAGTATCCTCTTTGTGCTGTCTCCAGTCAAGAGAGTAACGGAGCTACTGTTCATGGAGCTGCCAGTGGGGCGTGAACACCAACTTCATCATGATTAATATTTTGCTCTTTGTTTCTTGAATTCATCCTCCAGCTTGTTTTTTCTTACCGTAGTTGTTTTCTTCTCATCTGCTAGCTGAAATACCTGATTTAGTATATTTTTGGATCTGCCAACTTAACCATCAACAGATATTCCTTACTTCCAAGAAGTAATTGTGATGGCTTCCTCTTGTGATTCCTGTGGTTATCGTAGTTCTGAGGTTAAATCATTTCAAATCTTGCTCGTTGCAGCGTATACGTGGCTGTAATTCCTTCTTCTCATTAGCAGTACTGATTTTATCTAGTACTTCACAGGTAAAACCTGGTGGACGTATTCCTGATAGAGGTAAGAGGACAACTGTCCATGTGAAGAACATAAGAGATCTTAGCCGGGATGTGATAAAGGTATGGACTAGGCTTGCTTATAAATATTACATTTTGGTTAATAAGGCTAAACTTAATCATTTCTTGAGGTATTTTTGTTCATGGAGTCTTAAAAGATATGTAATTGTTTCTCTCCTGTTAGGTTTGCCGCTATCCTTGTATGGATTGCATTTATATTTCTGATTCTTGACCATGTTAATTATTTCAGTCTGATTCGGCATCTGTAGAAATACCAGAGCTTGAATTGGAACTGGCTACTGGCACATTGGGTGGGCTTGTCACCACTGTTGAAGGATTGATATCCAAGATCAGTGAAAGTAAGTGTTTTGCCATATTTTTGTTTTATCCTTCCATGCGAACTGCTCAATTATGGCTTCTTCTTCTTGCAAATACTTGCCTGAGCCCCCAACCCCAATCCCAACCAAACTGGAGTAGATAAATGAGTGTGTACTTCAGTGAACTTAATGACCTGGTTTGGAGCATTCCTTGAATAGCTAGCTTTAGCTGATGGTGCCAACTGCCAGTAATCTTGTTCGCTCTGTCCTGTCAGTATCTTAGCGATATTGCCATTGAACATTATTTGATAGTCCTGAATATGTCTTGCCTTGGGGCATCTATCCATGCTACCTTTCTTGTGCCTTTTGCGCATGCTAAATCCCTTTATTCCTCTCAATGCAGATTTGGAGAGAGTGCATGGATTTAGTTTTGGTGATAGTCTTGAAGAAACCAAAAAGAGCAAGTGGAAAGAATTTAGGTCAAAACTTGATAAGGTGCACTTTCTGGAGATGCCAATGTTAGCACATGCTTGAACATCCTGATCTTACCTTGGCTTGTCTAGTGGTTAATTAATCCCCTTCACCGGCGCATCAAATTCTTATTGACGTCATTCTGACAAAAATCTTTGTGCAGCTCAAAAGCTTGGAGGAGCCTTGGTGTTTGATTATCGACGATCCTTTGGCCAATTCTTTTGTTGCCCCTGTAACTGATGAACTTAAAGACGACACTCAGTTAACATGTAAGTTCTCCCGACTTTACTAATCTCATGAATAGGTGCTACCAATTTCAGTCTCATCATGGAAACTGCTTGATCTACCATTGTATGCAAAAAAAAAATTCCAATAATTTGAGGCTGTTGTGTGGTGAAGCAGTTGATGAATATGAGAGGTCTTGGGAGCAGAACGAGGAATTGGGTCTAAATGACATGGATACATCTGCGGCCGATGTTGCTTACAACACGCGATAAAATTGAGGCCACTTTTGAGGAACTCGGGCATCCATATCTGCTCCGTGCCTGTATTGTTTGTCTTGTATGTCCATCTAAAGTACATTTTGAACATGTTCAGGCGTAGTTGCAATGAGTTGAATTTTTATTGTTTGAACTTTTATTTATATCTTTTTTTTTTTATCAGGAAAGTGAATAATTATATTAAAACTGGCCGAAGCCCAAGAGATGTAGTATATCAATTACAATTTTTTTTATATAGACAAACATACACAGTTCGAAGCTTTGTTCTACTTAGCTATTGGCATATTGCTATCTAAACGTGATATGGAGGCGGGGATTCTTTAGCCATCTCCCAAGTCCCAAACACCAATTGCACCTCTTGGTTATCACATGTGACTAGCCAAATTTAAGTAGATACTTTGGTTTGTTCCAAGACATGTAGGGGGGTGGGTTTGAACCATTATTCACGGTTATTGCGTGCCTTTTATATCCTCTCAGTGAAGTTGTGCTGTATAGCCTTCACGAATTTCAGCCAGTGTTAAATCCGCAACATTCCAAGTTATGATTGTCAATGGTTTTGGGTTGCATTCGGTCTAAAATTTTCTATGGTTTTGGTTTTATCTTAATCAATTTTTCAAAAATTGGTTTCGGTTTTGTTAGGTTCGGTTCAGTTTTTGAGTTTTGTGCAATAAATTATCTAGTTAATTTGTGTAAGTCTAATAAATAACAGAAGTCCTCAAAAATACTCATGCATATATTCTAAAATATTTTAAGAAGCCATGAAAATTGTTCAAGAACTTGATCTTCCTGAGTTCATCGTAGAAGTAGATTTGATTAATATTATGCTAAAAATGAAAGGAAAAGATGGATGAGAAAGAAAAAAATGATTTTCTTTTTTTGTTATTATAAAATTATTATTATATTTTCTATTTATTTAAATACAGTAATTTTGATTTAAATCGGGTACCCTATCGGATACTCAAATTTTCAATAAAACTATAAATGAACCAATACTCAAAATTACTTCAAGAACCTTATCAAAAAACAAGTCACATTATCATATTTTCGTTTATGTTTTACCCCCTCACAATTTTGTTAAAATAAAATATGAAAATAATAACAATTAGAGAGAAAAACTCCTCTATTTTATTTAATACTGATTATTAATTGTAAAAATAATAATTAGAAAAATAACTAGAATAACAATTATTTATTAGAATAATAAATTAGAATAATTAGAGAAAAAGTTCGTTTGTTTTATTCAATAATAATATATAAAAGTAATAAATAAATAAACTAATAACAGAGCAAGGTCTTTAATGTTATTTTATAAAAAATCAGCCACTCATAATATTGTCAAGTATGTTTTGTATTTTTCTCCTTTTTTATTTTAAAAATAATATTTTAAAACTCTACTTGTGTTTCTTATTCTCTTTTTTTTTTCAATAAAAACTTTTTTTTCTAAAACAAACAGGAGGTTATTTTTTTTTTTAATTTTACTATTAATGATAATTTTGTAAATAAATAAAAGTTATATTAAAAGACAACCGTAAACACTATTTAGTTATATTAAATTTTGACTGCAAATACTATTTTTTTAATTATTATTATTATTTTTTTATAGTTTTTTCAAACATTCAAAAATTATTAAGTTAAAAGGAGAATGAGAATAAGAAAGAAAAGTAAATTAAAAAGCAAAATGAAAAAAGAATTACGAATACAAAATATGTTCTTAATCAAATCAGTCATTTATAAGCTTTTCATTTTAGAAATCTTATCAATTTTCAGTCAACTTATTATTTTAATTTGTTAAACAAACCCTTATTCTTTTTTGTACGAATTAATTAATTTTATAATATATTTTTTTAGAAAAAAAATTAAGGAGGGCGGTTGGCAGTCCATAATTATGTCTTATGGTCTTGCATTGGATCTTGACAAGATTCGGCCTACTGAGTGGATTAACGGATTAAGATCTAGCAGAGTTAATTATTTGGGCTTTTCACGGGCCCAAAGTTATCAAGTTCATGAGATACGAAGTAGCATTAAATCGCAATAAATAATCAGCGTGTATTCAAACCCAAATCACCTTTTGTCTCAAAGAAACTCAGCTGACGTCTTGCTGTCTGATAGTTTTGATTTGTTGCAAGCTCCTCTACATTGTTTCAAATCCGTCTTCACGGGGAGGAACTCTAGTTTCTCTGTGAACTCCAATCTGAAGCCGAGGCAGGAGAAGATGAAAATGGTGGAAAGTAGCGAAGAAGATGAAGATTTTCCATCTATGGAAAGTGTTACGCCTCAGTCCAAAATCGACACTATCTACCAGTCCAAGACTGAAAAGGCAAGAAGAGGAAGCTCAATTCTAAGGCAGAAGCGGATTTTATCCTTTTCTTCTATGTGAATTGATGGTTTATGAGATGAAGGAATTTCAGGTTTTATTAGGATGCTTAGTGATTCCGTACTCGAGGTCCCTCGGCCATTGTTATTGTGCATTTGAAAATGCTCTGCTTATACAATTTTTAGTTAGGAATATGGACTCATGTTCTCCTTCCGTGGAGTGCGGTGGGAGTAGAATGCAACATTTGTACACACTTTACTACTATTTATATCAAGTGTTGAGTGTAGATGAATCCTAACTTGCCGGCTACTGATCTTGTTCATGAGTAAATTTGCTTCAAATTTAGTGTTTTTTTCTCCTATTTCCTACTCTGCGTGGAACCTTCTAGCAAGTGTATTCTAGATTCTTTTGTGATCCTCAGTTGATTTTATTTTTTCTTGTAGGGAATCAGAAAGATCTGTTTTGAGCTTTTGGATCTGAAAGATGCAGTTGAGAATTTGTGCAGTAATACTCGCACGAAGTATCTAGCTTTCTTGAGGTGGTGGCAATTGCTTACATGTTTATTTGCCCGAAAAATTAAACATTAAGTGTGGCCTATTGTTTGTCCGATTCACAACTTTGTTCTATATAATTTTCATTTATGGTTTTTGGCCACCGTAGGTTGTCCGATGAAGTAGTTGAAATGAAGCATGAGTTAAATGAGCTTGAAAAGCACATCTCAGCCCAGGGGATTCTCGTGCAAGATATAATGAGTGGTGTATGTCAAGAACTGGAACACTGGAGTAATGCTGTTGGTGAGGTCCTGGAAGTTGATGACAACTCTCAAGCTCGTGAAATTGAAAGTATTCTCTCAACTGAAGCGGAGGATCACCAGTTGCAATTCTTAGAGCATGTTGATGTCCTTTTGGCAGAGCATAAAATAGAAGAAGCCATAGATGCAATAGATGCTGAAGAACGAAATCATGTAGAGGTAAAAGGATCTGGTGAGGCTGACAAGCGTTCCTTGTTTAAGTCTGCTCTGATGGAGAGAAAATCTATTCTTGAGAGCCAGCTAATTGAGATCAGCAGGCAGCCCTCAGTTGGTACTCTGGAATTGAAGAAGGTATTATCTGGTTTATTGAAGCTTGGGAAAGGTCCTTTGGCGCATCAGATATTTTTGAAGTCCTATGGATCTCGCCTGCAGAGAAGCATAGAAGATTTTCTTGGTCTATGCCCTTGTTATCCAGAGACTTATTCAGCCACGTTGGCTAACCTTGTCTTCAGAATGATTTCATTGGCAACCAAACAATCTGGTATCATGTTTGGTGATAATCCTGTATATAGCAATAAAATTGTTCAATGGGCTGAATGGGAAATAGAATCTCTGATCAGATTGGTAAAGGAAAATGCACCGCCTTCTGAGACGTCTTCTGCTTTACGTGCAGCATGTGTATGCGTTCAGGCTACTCTTAATCACTGCTCTGCCTTGGAAGCACAGGATCTGCGACTTACAAAGTTGCTTCTGGTGCTTTTGCAACCGTATGTTGAGGAAGTTCTGGAGTTAAATTTCCGACGGGCTAGGAGAAAGGTTCTTGATTTGGTTGGAAGTGATGACAACATGCCTTTATCGCCTCGTTTTGCATCACCTCTTTCTACATTCGCAACATCATCTGATCGTATGCTCGTTGATTGTGGAATGAGATTCATCTTTGTTGTCAAGGTGAGCCAAATGACTGAAGTCCTCTTGTAAATAGCATTAACTTATTATCTGCATATTGATCATTAATCACTTGAATGTTTTTGTTCTAATGTGGATGACTCTGTTGAAATGTCTAGATGTAGTTGTGGAATGAATCTGGGATTTTATTTTATTTACTGTGTCTGATTGAGTTAACTCTACCAGCTTCTGCCATTAACTGTAATTCTCGTGGGAACATATCTACTAGTAATACATGATGAGCAATACAAGTAATTGAATAAAATGTATAATTTCTGTATGCACATTCTATGAGGTCATACTGATGTACGTACTTTTGTTTCCAGGAGATAGTTGATCAATTAACTCGTTTGGCCATCCTGCATTTTGGAGGAAACATATTAACTAGAATTTCAAATCTTTTTGATAAATATGTGGATATATTGATAAAAGCCTTAACTGGCCCCACTGAAGATGACAATCTGACAGAGCTAAAGGATCGTGTACCTTTTAAAGCCGAGACAGATTCCCAGCAGCTGGCATTATTGGGAACTGCTTTTACTATGGCTGAGGAACTATTGCCTATGGTAGCTTCGCGATTATGGAACATATTGAATGAAAGCAAGGAGGCAGGGAGTGTACTGGCTGATAATGTGTTGCCTTCTATAAGCATTCCTCTTGATCCTAAAGAATGGAGACGCCAACTTCAGCATTCTCTCGACAAACTCAGGGATCATTTCTGTCGGCAATATGTTCTAAGTTTTATTTATTCAAGAGATGGAGAGACTAGATTAGATGCACAGATATATTTAAGCGGAAAAGGACAGGATTCGATCTGCGGCCCTGATCCTCTTCCGTCATTGCCATTCCAGGTTTCATTATTACTCCCGCTTCTGGATACCTAATGAGCCTTATTTTGCTTGACATTTTAGCTTTGTACTTGCGCATGTTTATTTGGTTTTCTACTTGGTTTTGATAATTGATCATTGCAGGCATTGTTTGGTAAGCTACAGCAACTAGCAGCTGTGGCTGGTGATGTTCTGCTAGGAAGGGAGAAAATACAGAAGGTTTTACTGGCTAGGTTGACGGAAACGGTAGTAATGTGGTTATCCGATGAGCAGGAGTTCTGGGGTGTGCTTGAGCACAATTCGGCTCCTCTCCGGCCTGCTGGATTGCAACAGGTTTCTTTCACCACGTGAAAACCTCTCCTGTTAATTTTTTCCATCCGTCCACGAACTGCTACACACAGACTCATCTTAGATACTGTCTGTTGGAATAGAAACGTAAACCTTCTCTAGTGTACCATCTTCTCTCAATGATTATTTTCTCTATTGCAGTTGGTACTTGACATGCACTTCACCGTAGAAATTGCCCGCTTTGCTGGCTATCCATCCCGACACGTGCATAAGATATCATCCGACATCATTGCACGTGCAGTCAAGGCATTCTCTGCTAGAGGAATAGATCCACAAAGGTAGCAATAATACTATCTCAACCCAACATAAAGATCTCCATATACTAAGAAACAGATGGTGTGTTTTACCAGTTCTCTTCCCGAGGATGAGTGGTTTGTGGAAACTGCAAAAGGAGCTATCAACAAGCTTCTGATTGGAGGTTCCGGATCAGACATGTCCGAGGTTGACGACGATGATGCTGAGCATATTATCATGGATGATGAGCTCATCTCCGATTCTGATGATTCTCCTTCATCCCTCTCGAGTGTTGAGACTGAAGAGTCATTTGCTTCCGCGCGAATGGAAGAACTGGAGAGCCCTGGCTTAACGGATTCCGAGAGTTGAACGGGTAGCTTATGTAACGGGGGTTACTTTTAGACTTTAGTACTAGAATATAAACGGGCTTAGCTTACGTACGCATGCGGCATGCTCATTGTGAACAGCTATTTTGAAATTCATAATCTAGTTTGCATAGCATAAAGTGTTCCCATTGTCTCGTAAAGGCATGTCTTTATTCACATAGATATCGGTGCTAAACAATGGTTATTTCAGTCGATAAGATTCGTTTGTCAGGCTCGTAATACTCAAGGTTCAAATACAAGAAAAAAGGCTTGAATCCACCTTCTAATGGTCTATCATCCTGTCCTGCGTCTCTGGCCTTGAATTGGAGAAGCTTCCCGAGGTGCGGAGTTGGGGGTGGCGGCTGCGAAAAATGATATAGCGCACGAATTCCTGTGCGCACGAATCCCACGAACGGGGTAAAATGATCATTTTACCCTCGTGTTAAACACAGCGCCTCTATTTAACACAGAGACAAAATGGTCAATTTACCCCGTTCTTTCGTGCGCACAGAAATTCTTGGGCTATATCAGATCTGGGCTGCTGCCCGCGGCCCACCTCCACACCCCAGCCTCCCCATCAAAATTACTTTTTTTAGTATAAATATTTTGATAGTTTTTAAGTTTGCTCTTTCAATTTATGTTTCTTGCTTAATTCAAGTCTCGTCTCCTCGATTTATATCACATCAGTCAGCGAGAATCTTGGTTTTACCAGACAATCGGGATTTAATATCGAATATTCCTAAAATTCGATCCCGTCCCGGATTGGGACTAGTTTTTTGGTCTCAATCCCAACCTGAAGCCCGAAATTTTATTTTTAAATATTTTTTAATTTTTTTTATTACGAATCGGGATGGATTGTCCCGAAGCCCGATCCTGATCCAATTTTTTTTCCATCTTTTCAAATCCGATTCCGACCCGAACTTTTTTCGAGACTAAAATCTTAGTCCCTGTCCCAATCAAAAATCCTAAAATTCTTTAAAAAGTCGAGCCTCGAGCCTTGGCACAATCGGGCCTTGAGTTGTCCTAAAGCTCGATGACCATTTATTCATCCCTGTCTGCCACTATAATTTTGTTTGATGTCCACAGTCCACTTATTTTGTTTTCGTAAACCCTCACTGAAGCGGGACAAAAATACACCAGTTGACCCTAAACAAACTCTGCCCGGGGAGTAATCCAACGGGCAGCGAAAAATCAAATTTCGGATACCAAACATTGGTCAAAGTGGGTTACCTGTCGTTAACCGTATCCTGACCACCTTCAGACCGGATACCAAATGAACCCTTGTTGTTCCACTGCGAGTATGCTTCTACAGTATGGTATGTGTTAAGATCGAACAACATGCACGATCAAATATAAATGCGAAAAATGAAACGAAAATATAGATTTACGTGTCTCACCCAAATTGATTAATTTCACAGCAGATATGATTCTTTATTTTACTGTAATATTTTTTAATATAAAGTACAATAGGAATTAGAGTATTTATATGCAGAAATTCTAACTTTCCTCGGGAATTAATTAAAAGACATAATTGTCCCTCCACTAATAGACACGTTCTCCACTAATAGACGACACGATCTGGGTCGGGATACAAGTCGTATGCCGAATTTTCTGTAAAGGAAAATATGGCTTCATCTCTTTGTTCTCTCTTTTCTGCATGACATGAGTAAAATGGTCAGGCCCAAGGCTGATGAGGTATGCTACTGCTTCATATTTCAACAAGTACTTGATGATCTTTGAATTAAATGTCAAATCTTTTTGGGTGTTACACTTCCTTGCATAGGCTCTTCTATTTTTGCTTCAGAAGGATGTTCATATTGCAGGAATTCAAGAAATTATTTCATTTTAAAAGGGAAAAATTTGGCCATTTAGTTGAAGACTTGGAGCCATGGGATGAACCCTACTTCACAAGAATAATGAAAGCCTCTTCTCACAATTTGGATTATTCAGTTAAGTTGCATCTCGTAACCTTATATCTGTATTAAATTGCGTCTGTGTGGTGTATACTCGTCCCAATACTCTGCATCATAATAAATTTCGTCTGCATTTGCTTTTACTTTACGGTTAGTTGTCCAGGTCTTTGCTAGTTTTGCAGAGTCAATTTGCTGCTCTGTAGATCAACATGATCTAACTTCCTTGGTCATAGCGAGAATTGCCCTAGTTTTATTCGTTGATGTCACATTTTTTCTTCTATCAGAGGAAGGACAGCCGATAGTATTGAAGCCATTACCAGGCTTGCCAACAATAGGCTAGATAGAATTCTAGGGTGATATTGATGCGTATTGTTATTCATTCTATGTTTTAACTCAGGTGTATAATTTTCAGGTTGTGGCATCTTATTTTTCGTTAACACAATGCATTGATGGGCTAAAACTGCTGACTGATTCATTATTCGGTATGAGATTTCATGAGATACCTATTGCGCCAGGTGAATCATGGCATCCACATGTTCGGAAATTAGCTCTAGAGCATCCTGATGAGGTGCATAAGGGAATATCTTTGCATTATTTTCTCACCATCCCCCAAGTCAACATTTGGACATGAATTCATCCTTAAACTGTATGAATTTTTACACTTCATTACAGGGAGATTTGGGGTACTTGTACCTTGACTTGAAATCTCGAAAAGGCAAGCAACCTATTTTT
>JAOWBN010000015.1:432550-446825 GCA_028565015.1 Pinguicula moranensis | reverse complement strand
CTTTAATTCTTTTTATAACTCGTGTTTCTACTACTTGTTTTAGCAGGAAATTTATATCTTTGATTCATTGGATGTACAAGTTTAATTTGCTGAAAATGTTATAAAAGATTGTGGGAATTTGATAAATTGTCAAAAAATTAAAATCATCCATAGGCTGCTAAACATTTATTTATTAGCGAAATTAGCGGATTCCGCTATCGCTACCGCTATCTTAGCGGAAATAGCGTAATGGCGGTTAGCGGAAGCGAAAGCGGTGATGGGCTTACCGCTATCGCTAAGACCGTTGGACACCCCTATGCACCAACCATACTCTTCAAATTGGGAAACAACTAGCTTGAAGCTACGTCTGGGGTAAATCGTCATCCTGAACCAACCTAGTGGACAAAAGCAAATTGTGGTGTTTGAACTACCGAATATCCGGCCATACCACTGAGAAGTGCTTCACGAAAGTTGGGTACCCCGATTGTTGGTACGAGAAACACAATATTCCAAAACTAGGCACAACTCACACCACAATGGGCCAACTCAAAGTGTCGGCCAACAGCGGCAGCGCAGACCTGGAGAAAGAAGAAACTGAGGGGTTTAGTGGATTTACGGCAACGACGATTTGAGACACTGCTTGTTGATTTTGTGAAAGCAGAGAATGATGTAGTGAATTTTTTCGTCGAAGTGGCAAACACAGAGAACGAAGTGGCAAAAACAGATATCGAGGAGGCATCTCGAGACCCCCGGAGCATGAATGGAGAAGTAATCGAGGTATACAATTATTTTTCCCAATTTTACCCCAACATTTCACAGGTAATAGACGCTTCTGCCCAATACTTCTACGGAATTACAAGATTGCCATCGTAGTATTTCCTCAAAATTGCAGGACAAGCCCACTAATTCTGTGAAGTCAAAACCTGTACCCAAAAGTTGTCAGATTTTCCAGGGAGGTCCTCAAACTTGTACAATTTTTCAAAAGCACTCCCCGCAGTTTCATTATAGCTTGCCCCAAGTCTTGCAAATCCTTAATACTTCAAGCCTGGATGTTTCGACACTATGGATCCAAACTCCCGGATAGATCAATAGCGTGTGCCATTATAAAAAAAGGATTCTCGATGGATCTTTGACTGTGGGGTCATAGATACGATGACATGTGATGCAGCCGATATGGTATCCCACACAAGACCCAATTGGACTCATATTCAGACCGCTAATGGGGGTTTCTTGTATTCATAGAGCTCGCTCAATTGAGTTGTCCCCGACACTAAAATTATCCAATTATCTTCATGTTTCGTCCCTATCCTGCAAGTTACTTTCAATTATCCACGTATCCAGAGAGCTTAACTGCAGGTTATCAAGTATCCTACCTTTTGTCTTTTACAGGAGATCCAGACGGGGTGGCTTAACAAAGAACCGTAGGGTTAGCTCGCAAAAAGGGCAACCAACAGCTTAAACTTTGGCATAGGCGGTTGGGTCACCTCTCCATAAGGTATCTTAAAATGTTATTTCCTAATTTGTGTCAAAATAAATTCAGCCTTACATGCGAACAGGTATTTTGGCTAAAAGTCATCGAATTTTTTTTTCCAGTACCAATACACAAGCTAATCATGCATTTCATATTATTCATTTATGTGTGGGGTCCAACCCGCATTTATATCACAGTACGTTCTAATACTTTTTCTTATTTATTGATGATTTTTCCCGTTTGACTTGGGTCAATAATACTATGATGACATTTTTTTGGGATAAGGGTCTTATTCATCAAACTACCTGTTCCCACAGCCCTCAACAAAATGGGGTGGCTGAATTGTTTTTCGAATTATTCTTGAAGTCACTCGTGCACTTCTCATCAAGGCTTAGATGCCTAATATGTTTTGTCCTGAGGCGGTAGCTACTACTATCTACCTCCAAAATAGATTACCCAATCGTATTCTCTAGTTCAAAACACTGCACCAAATGATCTCAGATCACGTCCCTGTATCGACTCAACCATCTCTTCCTCTTAGAGTATTTGGAAGTTCGGTATTTGTTCATATACCAAAACAGGACAGAACCAAATTAGATCCTTGTGATATTAAATGTGTCTTTGTGGGGTATGGGGTGCATAAAAAGGGTTATAGGTGTTACTAGAGAGAGGCATCCGGTCTAGGCTAAACAGGCCAACACCGATTTAGCCTAGTCTCGACCGTTTTAGTGCCCGCCCGGTTTAAAAATGGGCGATCTTAGGTGGTTTAGAACTGCAAAACGGGCGATCTGAGATAAACCATTTAGTAAAATGGCGGATATGGTTTATCAAATTTTAATTCGGGCGGATATGGGTGGGGCCCGTTTAGATCGCATTATTTTTTATTTTTTTTATTTTTCATTGTTTTTATAATTTAAATCTTTATTACTTATAAAGTTACAAAAATAAACTTATAACTTATAAATTTATAATTTATAATTCATATTCATATCTTAAGATAAATTTATAAGTTCATATATATTTATAAATTTAAATACTTGGAACGGACTATTGGGGAAGCAGAAGGGTTCGAAAGTGAGAAGAGGAAGTTATGTTTCAACCATTCTCCTAGTCCAGTCTTTGGGAAGAAAAAGAAAAGGTCCGCCAGTCATGTGTTCAAGCATCAACCAGCAATTTCTTTACAAAGGCTGAGGAAACCTTCGAGGAAGTTTCAACATACCTGAAGAAGAAGAAGGGTGAGAAGATGGACGAAGCACCAATTAGTAGTGAAGACATCTAGCTTCACAAGTCTAAAGAGATTCTCTTACCCATATGACCGAGGCTTTGATGATGAATACGTCTAAGCTCGCAATGTGGAAGAATTTGGAGTGTACGGACATAGAAGCCTGGATAACGAAGATTCTTAATCTGCCTATCGATGGGTTTAAATGATATGGCTTTTTTGAACTTATTGCTATTTTCTGAACTTGTTGTAATGATTTGCTGATGTTTCATGTTTTGGGACTTGTTTGTGGTTGTTGTTTTGGAACCTTGTTGGATCCTATTTGTGACTGTTGTTTTGGAAATTGCAACTTGATCTATGTTTATGAAACATGTTTTAGAACTTGTTTAGAATGAGTATATGAAACTCAAGTTTATCGAACTTGTTTATGCTATTTGGAACTTTTGCTCAAATTTATGTAATTTGTCTACTTCAACATTTTAAACATAATGCTCTACAATCATAAGTTAAAATCCTGAATTGGGGTTGAAGAGGGGCTTCCACCTAAAGCGTGCTAGCAAGATACGAGAGTTGGTTAAAGAAAGCAGGATTCAAGCAAATAACACAGAAAACAAGATCCATGTTTGGAAAATCAATGGGGTCTGTTTAGTGAGTTTGTTGGTCAAAGTGCGACAAGAACAGATCCGGAGATGTACAGACCAATGGTGGATAGTCCAGATCTTTGGAAAGAGGTTCTGAAGGTAGTTATGTTATTTTTTACATCCGGACCTCAATTAAGTATCCATTGTGGGCAAAAAATTTCCTCTATACGATGATTAGTGTGAGATTTTAGAAAAGTATCGTGTTCAAGGCTCTCTGGGCGAAGATCCTTTTGTGGAAGCTACCGATGTAGACCTGGTGGATCAGTACATGTCTTATGATGAGGATGCAGTCGATGGAGATAGTTCAGATGAGAAAAAGATAGGTGTACTTTCCTTGCAGTCGTCTACTGTGGAGCTGACCACTGCTCAAAGAAGAAAAAGACAAGTGTACTTTCCTCACATAGTTTCTATGGAAAGGCATCAGACACCTGCTCTGACTTGGATGCATTTGTGATGTAATGTTCAAAATGGATTGATGTCCAAGTAGGTTCCAGCACAGACGCCGACGAGAAGAAGTTTACTATCATTTTCGAGAACTTTGAGGAGTTTCCTTTGCTCAACTTTGAGCAACAACTTGGTTTGGTTGTCCACCTCATTAAGGACCAAGAACAATACACGATATGGAAGATATGGCTGGGTATTCGAGAATACCGATCGGTAATCGGTATTCCCGATACCGAATCAATCGAGTTCGGTATCAACAAGGCCTAACTTATACCGACCCGACTTGTGAAGAATAACGAATTGGATCGGTCATTCGGTAATCGGATCGGTATTATCGATTTGAATGTTCTCCTGTTCCAAGTTCCTCGGGTCTCTGCTCTCTGATCTGAATGTTCTCCTGTTGCAGTTTCACTACTGACTTCAAACTCGGTCAGCATGCTTAGAAACCTTCAAAATTCAGTATTTTGTTTTTGTATCTTTCTGTTATTTTGCTAGCTAGATAGCTGGTCTGCTGCGTGCCTGCACCTTTATTGCTTACAAATGTCTGGTTTGTTGTTGTCCAAGGCCTTAAGGAGTCTCTTGATGCTTCTTTAGTGCCACCTCCTTCATATCAAGGTGACAGTGGAGGTTAGCCTGAGTTGTTGCTTTTTATAGGAAAATTCCCTCGCTTGTTTAAAGCTATGATGATTGAGGGATTATAATTTACGGTTTACTAATGAATCTTCAGAAAACAATCTTTTACTTGGGGGGTCAATTGTAAAGAAAAGCAAAGAATTGGTTTGGGTTGTGCAAAATAATCTCCAAAGCAATAATAACCAGAAACAGAGAAAGTTTATCATTTTTTTTTTGTATTCTTGTTTCCTTATGAATAAGTAATGTGTTTGCTTTTGTTACAGTTCCTTGCCCTTCAGCTTGGAGTAGCAATCCCACTAGCACCAGGTGTTTCAAGTATTCTGGAAACAACGAAACATGGGAGGACTCTGAGAAACAATGCAGAGGCTATAATGGGCACCTAGCATCTGTATTATCACTAAACGAACTAACTTGGCTTGAAAACATATGTGGTGGAAATTCTAATGGATGCTGGGTTGGTGGGAAAGTAATCAATGAATCTTGGAAATGGTCTGATAGCATATCTCACTGGAATGCATCTATTGGTCCTATCCAGTCAGGTTGCCCCAATCAGCCTTGCCTTGATTATCATTTGATAGAG
The DNA here is from genome assembly GCA_028565015.1 of Pinguicula moranensis. Classification (NCBI taxonomy): domain Eukaryota; kingdom Viridiplantae; phylum Streptophyta; class Magnoliopsida; order Lamiales; family Lentibulariaceae; genus Pinguicula; species Pinguicula moranensis. The sequence continues at coordinate 441,855 of JAOWBN010000015.1, read as the reverse complement.
CTGTGCACATTAATCATCAACCGGACTACTTCTCTCGCGGCTCAAAGATGCAATGCTTCTCATGCATTCCTATGCATGCTTGATATTGGTACATTGATAACTATGTAGATCAAGAGAAATGATTTGTTATTTGGTCAGTCCTCTCTTAAAAACTTGAGGCTAATTTGCTTCCTGGTCCTATTTCAGAAAGCGGATGCCATGGAGTGCACTGCCAGCAAGGGTATCTTATCATTCTTGCAGTTGTGAGTGGTCTGATCTTTATCACTATTCTGGCTGTTGTATTATGGCTTCTTATTTATAGACGTAATAGAAGACGAAAAAGATCTCGCAAACAGTCCAACCCAGCAGAATTGGCATTAGTACCTCCATCCTGGAAGGTTTTCACCCGTGAGGAACTGAAGTATATGACCAAGAATTTCAGTGAAGGAAACCGTCTTCCTGGTGATGCCAAAACCGGGGGAACTTATAATGGACTCTTACCAGATGGTTCTAGGGTAGCAGTTAAAAGATTGAAGAGATCTACCTTTCAGAGGAAAAAGGAATTCTATTCAGAGATTGGAAGAGTTGCAAGATTGCATCATCCGAACTTGGTGGCTGTGAATGGATGCTGCTATGACCACGGTGATCGTTATATTGTTTATGAGTTCATTGTGAATGGACCTTTAGATAGATGGCTACACCATATTCCCCGAGGAGGAAGGACATTGGATTGGACCATGAGAATGAAAATAGCCACAACTCTTGCCCAAGGAATTGCGTGAGACCTCTTGATCACGTACTTTTCAAGATAAATATCCTGTGGTTCTCATATGAATTTTCTGCGTTTCCCACCCCATTGATTTGTTAATTCACAGGTTCCTACATGACAAGGTGAAGCCACAAGTGGTGCATCGAGATATCCGTGCAACTAATGTACTTCTTGATGAGGACTTTGGTGCTCATCTCATGGGAGTTGGTCTGTCGAAGTTTGTGCCATTGGAAGTGATGCATGAGAGGAGAGTAATGGCCGGAGGGACTCATGGTTATCATGCCCCTGAGTTTGTATACAGAAATGAGCTTACGACAAAGAGTGATGTGTATAGCTTTGGCGTCCTTTTGCTAGAAATTGTTAGTGGACGCAGGCCAGCACAAGCTGTTGATTCTGTTTGTTGGCAAAGTATATTTGAGTGGGCTACACCATTAGTGCAAGCTCATCGCTACGTAGAGCTCTTGGATCCTCTGATATCTTCTTCTTCGTCCTCAATAATTCCCGAATCTGGAACCATACATAAAGTAGTGGATCTTGTGTATTCTTGTACTCAGCATGTTCCATCAATGAGACCGAGAATGTCGCATATTCTCCACCAGTTACAGCAGTTAGCACAGCCGCCTTCTTTGAAATGAGCCACGCCACATCCATCGTTGTAGTGAAATTATGGAAATGATGTAAAATGCTCTCTTCAATTAACATGTTGGATCAGCAAGGCTTTTGGGACTTTTCCAGACTTTCTTGTGTAGTGACTTGCATTGCTTAAAGGTGTATTTCAGTCCTGTTCTCAAGGGCATAACTACGAATTGTAAGCTGATTTATTGCAGCTGAAAGTGTGGGGATTGGACAATTTAGTTTCATTCCTTGCTTATTTCTTTCAGATATTTCACTTTACTTTCAAAGATATGCAGAGGTACAGACTAATTCTAGAACTGGAAACTTAAAGTACTTCTCTAGATGCCAATGAGCATCTTTATAATACAGTGAAAAGGAAAAGCAACAGCTTCAGGCTTCAGCTGATCGCAGCATATGCTACACCAGTGTCTCTAGGAAGACGAGCACTGCCACACCAGCAGCCCAAACATCTGAGTGGCTAACACCTCCGCGACAGCCCGTCAAAATCAATACCATCAGTAGATACTGAAATTGTAAGTTTAGAAAGAAAGAAAGAAAGAAAAAAGTACCTTGGTTAGATGAGAGACATCGCCATGGTATCATGTCCTGCTCCACAGCAGTAGCATCATGCTGAAATATCAAAATATTGTATGAGAAACAGATTCATTTCTTCGTACAACGATCACAGGGTTTGACGCAATTCTCACACCTTGCGCTCAATAAGACAGAGAACCGAGCGCTTATCACATATACGGTGCATTCTATTGCACGAAGGTCGATAATAAAGGTTACCTACACATATATAACAGAAAAGAACAAGAATGTTTTACATTCGTGCTTAAAAACACAGACTAAAACGGTCAAAGCAAAGATGCTTCAAGTCCTTGATTACTAGCCTGTCCAGGGATGACGTTACTTGCACTTGGCCAAGTTGATAGTTCTCCCTGCAACAGATTCCGATATTGATGCAGCAGTGCACTCACCATCGTAGGATAAATAATCCTCAGGTTCTTAACAAAAACTTTCCATCAGTACAATAAGTTCTGCTGCTGCATCGTCATCGGGACTGTGAAAGCATGCCCTTGTGAACCTGTTACCTTCTCCGATGATTACTGCAAAAAGGTATAACGAAGTTCATGGATCTGTATTGACTTTTCATGCTCGTTTCGTTTTCTGCAGACTCATAGCTACCCTTAACAGTGTCTGTCCAGAGGGAGACCAACGTTCTCAAGCACAGGTCCCTGTTCAATGTGAACCTGTTGTGCAGTATCTATCTCAGGAGATCTCCTCCATATATCGCATTCTTACATGAAATATGACTGGATCATATTTAAGCTGCAAAAGGTTGTCCTCAGTTATGCAATACCTCTAGTCGACTATCGAGCACATCCAATGTCGAAACAGGCAATGCACCGGCAATTGCCGCATTTCCCAAGAAAGTAGTCTGGAACCTAACTCCTTCCTCATCACTAAATGCAATAACCTGGAATAATTGTAGTTTTTCCACCCTTACACCTCAATTTTCATAGTTCTCTAACCGTAATAACTGAATCAAGAAAATGTGTTGGTGTAGGGTTTGACCAATTGGGAAGTGAATAGTAGCCACGCGGCCAAAAATCCCCTTTCTCTCAATTAGGTTTCAATTCGAACAAATATCCCCTATTTATAAAAACAATTTTCTCTACCCTGTTTTTATATCAAAAGCGTAAAAACGTTTCTATTAATATAACTATCAATCCAGAACCACACGATCATGCAGGAACATGCAGTTGTGACTTAATCTTCATGGTGCGATCGTGTGGTTGTCCTGCAATCTGGCAAGAATGGTTCAAACCCCTGCTCTGCTCATGTGATAAATCTGCAGAAGGCATCTTTGATAATTCAAGTGGCACAGATAAATCTGCAGAGGGCATCTCTGATACTTCAAGTGGCACAGATGGAAAGATGGATGACCAAGACCCCTCCCTCAAGATGAGCAGCCAAAAGACTTATATTGGACAAGAAATGTGCAAAAGGAATAGCTGACAAACTCTTAGTCAATAGATCGGCCAACTGAGCAGAAGAGGGAATGTGAGCTGGATGGATAGCACCTAATCTGTATTGATCACGCACGACGTGGCAGTCAATTTCAATATGCTTTGTGCGTTCGTGAAATACCGAATTAGCTGTGATGGCTATGGCCGCTTTACTATCACAGAAAAGAGGAATAGGAAGAGGGATATGCAGATTATAATCTTGCAGAATATAAGTTATCCACTGGATCTCCCAGACTGTGGTGGCCATTGCTCGATACTCAGCTTCTGCTGAATAGCTAGATATGGTTGCTTATTTTTTGTCTTCCATGAAACAAGGCTATCACCAAGTAACATACAGTAGCCTGTAAGAGAATGTCGTGTGGTTTCGCAAGCCCCCCAATCTGCATCACGGTAGGCAAGCAGTGCAGGAGAGGAATGAGCAGGATAATAGATCCCAAGATCTGAATGGCCGGCCAAATATCTAAGGACATGCACAGTAGCTATCCAATGTGATTCCTGAGGTGAGTGTACAAATTGACTTAGTTGTTGAACATCATAGGTTAAGTCCGACCTTGTGTAATTTAAGTAGAGGAGTCTGCCCACAAGTCTCTTGAATTTTTCTAGATTGTGATACGGGGGCGAAGGATCAGCACCTATAGCAGCAAATTTAACACCAAAAGAAAATGGTGTTGTGACACTGTCACTGTGTAGATAGCCAGAATCTGCAAGTAATTCATGAACATATTTCTTTTGACTAACACACAAACCATCTTTTGTCCATGTAAGTTCCATACCCATAAAGTAGCATGCCTCACCTAGATCTTTCAATGTAAAAGCCTTGTCAAGAAATTGCTTCACAAGCTGAATCTTTGCAGGATCTGTACCAGTGATTAAAACATCATCTACATACACAAGTAGAAAGATGTCATGATCATCACAGTGGAGAATAAAAAAACAGTGATCATGTGCAGATTGTTTAAAGCCATAAGCCTGAAGAGCTACTGTAAACTCAAGATTCCATTGTCTGGAAGCTTGTTTGAGGCCGTAGAGAGACCATTTAAGTAGACACACTTCCCCCTTTTTAGCCTTTAAATATCCAAGACGGGGGTGCATGAAAACCTCTTCATCAAGTGTGACATGTGGGAAAGCATTATTCACATCCAATTGATGAATTTCCCAAGCCTTAGATGTTGCAACATCAAGCAACATACGCACGGTCACAACCTTGGCCAGTGGACTAAAAATTTCTGTGAAGTCTTGCCCCTCAACCTGGCTATAGCCTTTAGCAACTAACCTGGCTTTATACCTTTCAACTGAGCCGTCAGGTTTGCATTTCACCTTATATATCCATTTGCTGACTTTAGCCTTCTTTCCTGGTGGCAGGGAGGTGAGTTCCCAGGTGCAGTTTGACTCCAAAGCTTGCAGCTCTTCATTCATTGCTGCAATCCACTGAGGATTGTGTCTGGCCTGAATAAAGTGTTTAGGTCACTTACCATTGACAGATGAGCAACAAAGTCACTGTGTGTATTGGTGGAAACATGATCCAGATTTGTGTTTAAGGTTGGTAGGGAGGTCTGATTTGTGCAGAGAAAGGATGTATGGAAATCTTTGAGCAGAATAGATGGTTTTTTAGTTTGCTGGCTCTGTCTCAGTTGTGGGTTTTTTGCTAAAGCATATTAGGGCACTGTCACCAAGGGATGCAGACTATGTGCAGGACCAGTAAGTGAGGAATTAGATTCATGACAATCAGTATCAGGATGAAGCTGTACATCAAATGAATGTTGATCCATAACATAGCAGAAGAAGAAGTAGAGTCTGGATCCAAATGAGGTGTACTGTTCTGAACTGATGAATGACTAATATTAGAAGGAATTGAAGACACGACTGAGGGATAACAAAGTTGTTCATGGAAAATGACATTACGAGAGGTGAAAATTCTTTCAAGTTCAGGAATGAAAATTTCATAGCCCTTTTGAGAAGCTGGATAACCCACAAAATAGCCTTGCAATGCACGTTTAGTAAACTCGTCTTGCACCTGATATTTGTTTGTGACATAATAGGAGCATCCAAAAACTCTAAGAGTGGATAGATCGGGCTGAGTTCCATGTAAGATTTCATAAGGAGATTTTCGGTTTAATACCCTACCTGGCCACCTATTTAACAGGAAGGTAGCTATGAGAATGGATTCTCCCAAAAAAATCTTTGGCAGATTTGAATGAAACATTAGAGCACGTGCAATCTCAAGTAAAGTTCTGTGTTTTCGTTCGACCACCCCATTTTGTTGGGGCATGTATGGACAGCTACGTTGGTGATCAATACCAAGCTTAGAAAAAAGAGTTTGACTTTGTGAATTCACAAATTCAGAACCATTGTCAGTTCTGATTTTTTTTAACATATTTACCAAATTGAGTATGGACCAGATTGAGGAAAGTAGAGAGGAGTTGATGCACTGACTCCTTGGAATGAAACGAGAAGGTCCAAGTGCAACGGCTTTTGTCATAAACTATAGTGAGAAAGTAGTGGCCGTTGTTATAAGAAGTTGTTTTATAGGGTCCCCAAACATCAGCGTGAATTAAATCAAAACAATGAGCTGAAACAGTTGAGCTGTTTGGATATGACATAGACAGAGATGTTTGTTTAGACAGTGGACAAATTAAACAACTAAAATTCGATTCTTTATTTCTATTCATGGATTGAGAGGACTTGAGGCGATTTATAGTGTCAAGAGATGGATGGTCAAGTCTATTATGCAAAAGATGTAAACTGATTACATTGCAAGCATGGACAACAGAGTCCTTTTGGGAACTTAATGTACAAGGCAGATTACAAAATGACGGTGACACAGTTTGGACAAGATGAATCAGTTGTGGATCAAAAGACATTGTGCGCAGGACATATTGATCCCTTGCCACGACCCTCGCAGCTAGTATTCTCCCAGTTCTAAGGTCCTGAAATACATAGAAAGAAGGCATAAAAAGGTGCAGGAGGCATTAGCTTGGATCGACAATTTTCTAACAGACAAGAGATTATTCTAAAATGTCGGAACATGTAGGCAGGATTTCAGTGAAAAAAATCTTGAAAGCTGGACATCCCCATGGCAAACAACAGATTGAACATTACCATCTGGTAACCACACAAGTGTAAATGTTTTGAATGGTACAGGGTTCAAGATCATGTTTGGATCAATACGCATGTGGTTTGTTGCACCTGTGTCTATGATCCAGTCTATTTAACCAATGTTCTTCACACATCTGAATTTAAAAAATCAGAAACTGAAGTACCTGCAAAGTCCTCCATATGCGCCATGTTTACAGAAAACTTGTCAGCTTGAGATTCAACTCCTTTCTCTTTCGTCAGACAAGATAAATCTCGTTGTATCTGCCCCATCATTTCATACAGATGCACAACATATTCAGGTTTGTAGTCCAACGGAGTACCATTCCAGCTTTCATCAGTTGAATCAGTGACTTGATGCACAGTACTGTGTTGTTTCCCTTTCTGCTTTGGATATCCTCTCAATTGATAAACAATTTTCTAATATATGTCCCTTCTTACCACAGTGACCACACTCTGACCTTCCTTTCAGCTTGTAGCATGCATCCACTGTGTGGCCAGGCCTTTTACAATGGCTGCACTCAACATTTCCCTTGTCGAATTTATCATTTTTTATTTATTTTTAGTCTGTCCCAATTTTCTGCTCCACCCCTTGCTTTAGCCATTAAGGTTGTACTGACATCATCTACTTCAATAGCCATATTCAGACTAACTTGTCTGTGTTTCTCAGAAGTTATAACCATGTTGTAAACTTTGTCCAACCGTGGCAAAGGATCCAATCCAATCATGTGGCTTCTATCACGATCAAAACTGTCATTCAGCCCCATCAAGAATTCCATGACCCGATCTTCGTTCTCCCTTTGTTTCAGCAACTTTCCAACATCACCTTCCGCACAAGGCAACGGTCTTAATTGGTCATATTGGTCCCAAATTTGTTTCAACTTTCCAAAATGCTCACCAACCTTGCCTGTTCCTTGCCGCATCAATGCAACTGTTCTTTTTAATTCAAATAAAAGTGGCAAGCTAGCAGTTCCAAACCTCTCTTCCAAGTCGAGCCAGAGCTGTCGAGAATCATGAATAAACATAAATTGACGCAAGAGATCCGGTGTCATAGATCCCTTGATCCAGGAGAACACAAGGCTATTTGCCCTTTTACACTTCAAAAAACGTTTGGTGTCCTCTTTTGGTTTCTCCAATGGGCCATCAACCAAACCAATCTTAATCTTAGCTTCAAGTGCAGATTCCACCGCACTTCTCTAAATTAGGTAATTAGTTTCATTGAGCAAAATGCTCACTATTTGCGTTCCGGGACTGTCTGAACCGTGAACTTGAAGTTGCCTTTCAAGAAAAGAGTTTGCTGCCATTGTGGTCTACACAAGCTCTGATACCATGTAGTTTTTCCACCCTTACAACTCAATTTTCATACGCCCAGTAGTTCTGTAACCGTAATAACTTAATCAAGAAAATGTGTTGGTGTAGGGTTCGACCAATCGGGAAGTGAATAGTAGCCACGCGGCCAAAAATCCCCTTTCTCTCGATTAGGTTTCAATTCGAACAAATATCCCCTATTTATACAAACAATTTTCTCTACCCTATTTTTACATCGAAAGTGTAAAACGTTTCTATTAATATAACAATCAATTCAGAACCACACGATCATGCAGGAACATGCGTCTGTGACTTAATCTTCATGGTGCGATCGTGTGGTTGTCCTGCAATCTGGCAAGAATGGTTCAAACCCCTGCTCTGCTCATGTGATAAATCTGCAGAAGGCATCTCTGATACTTCAAGTGGCACAGATAAATCTGCAGAAGGCATCTCTGATACTTCAAGTGGCAAAGATGGAAAGATGGATGACTTCAAGAATAATGAACCATGAGATCATCAATATCTGCATAAAGACCACTCCCACAGCCTTTCAGGGCGTCTCTCCTTAAAAGATGCTGCATCAAGAAAGGGCAGTAAATAACAGACTAGAGCAACATTATTAGATCAGAGCTTGCTCAATGCAATAACAAAAAAGCAAGCAGAAGTTTTGCTACCTACACTGGCCGCTTAAGTTTGGCAAGCATCCCTCTCCTATTTAGCGCCTTCAACGCAGACAATGCAGTGATAATTCCAAGTGCTCCATCAAACATTCCAGCATCAATAACAGTATCCTGTGTAATGTAAACAAAACCCAAATAAATATTCTCCATTTATTATTCCTGCAAGACGAAAAGTAATTTATCGAAGAGAGTTTAGAATGGGACTGCTTCACCAGATGAGATCCAATTAGCAGAGCTTTCTCGTTTGGGTTCAACCCTTCAGATCGTCCATGCAGATTCCCCATCTGGTCCACCCACCTACAAAGATGGCAATTTCTATGTCAACACAGGAATATGAAAAGTTGCAAGCTGGAAACGGAAAATATCTGACAGCTTACGTGTGCAGACCTCCATCCTCCATCGATTTATTGTGGCTCTAATAGAAGTTGGAGACTGGAATGTCCTTTCAAGAAATCCTTCTGCATCAGTGCATCACTGTCCTGTGTAATCGGGTAACAAAAATATGTTGAAATATTTTCAAACATTTTAATAATGTTCAAATAGTGCTCAATTATTTTAAATTCGGTTTTCAAACATTAAATAGCGTTAAATGTTTTTGAAATATTTATATACTGAATAAAGAAATACTTTCAACTTCTATAAATATGTTATGTGCTTCATACAATATATGAAATATATGAAACACTCGTACAAATTCTCAAGCTACCTAATCATCTACAGGCCCAGATTTATGCCCTGTTTTGCGCACCCTTCTTAAAATTATAATCCAATTATAAGCACTTTTTTTCAAAAAATAACTCTTCATTTTTTCAAAAAAAGTTCTTA
>JAOWBN010000015.1:408353-432450 GCA_028565015.1 Pinguicula moranensis | reverse complement strand
ACACACACTTATGTTTACGCTTTCGCACGAATTATGCATCATGACACGTAGTATAGCTTTCGGAGATCTTACAGACTAGACCCTCCTCCTTGTAAACCGCTTCCTCAGCTAAATCCAGACAGGTCCGGATGCAACTCAAAGAATTCTTACTTCACTTGTATTTTCTCTCTTCTTTTCTCTAACTTCCTTCTAAACAAGGACTCAAGTTTTTTGTAGGTATCCACTTATTTTGAACAAGAACACTACTATTAGTAATAATTTATAGGGAGATATATTACCTTCGATATATCTTAATACCCCAAAATTGATCGGTGTCAACCAAAAATTCAACATACCGATTATCGTGTAATACCCCTATTTTTCTCTAGGTCTACTAGATGGTCACGTTTTAAACCAAATTAAGTAATAGATTGACGATCTTCAACTCTTAATTTTGTTGAATGTGATGTCTTTTTTTAATCAAAAAATAAAGCTGCATAAATAATGAAAATAGTCCTACAAAAGAAATATTGCGCAACAAAATAGGGAGGATATTCCCTAGTTGAAAAACACAATAAATGAATCTATACAATCTCAGATGCATCTCAGACGAAGGCGAGGGAAGTGTAAAGCATCACCATGGCATTCAGTCTCAATGTTAGGAAGAAGTTGTTGAAAAATATCATCAAAGATAATGTGGCCAGCAATGCTAAGATTGGCAAAGCGATCTGTGCAAAAGTTGACTTTATGAAAACTCGCGATGTGACAAAGTCCGTTACTAAAAAGATATCCCTCTAGAATGAGAGATAATGAGTAAGGTGTGGACTTCGAAAACCAGTTCACCATATTCAATAAATACTGCATTACATCGAGTGCATTTGGTGTTCTGTTGTGAATATTATCTATGTTACTCAACAAACTGGTATCAGATCAAGAAATAAAGAAAAAGAGAGATAAAAAGATGAGTGAAGAAAAGAACTCTACAAATTTTCCACAGTTTGATGGTCACCACTAGAACCTCAACGAAGAACAGTAATGACAAATGCAAAGCAGGAGCAACTAGAGAATGAAAGGATGAAAGATCACAAGATGAAATACTGCCTCAAAGATCACTAGATGAAATACTGCCTCAAAGATCACTAGATGAAATACTGCCTCAAAGATCTATTGATCGAGCATTTTTTGAACAAATCTTGGATATGCGCACATCTAAGATTGTTTGGGATTCATTGAAAAGCAAGTTTGGAGGGAATGATCAAGTAAAAAGATCTCTTCTAAACTCCTTCAAAAGAGATTTTAGGTAGTAGAGATGAAAGCAGGAGAGAAAATCACAGAGTATTTTGCCAGGGTCATGGCAGTGGGAAATTAGATGAGAAACAATGGAGAAGAACTGCCAGATTCTAAAGTGGTTTCAAAAAATTCTTCGAACCTTGACTGAGAAGTTTACCTATGTGATAGTGTCAATTGAGGAATCCAAGGATACTAAATTGCTATCAGTTGATTAGCTGCAAATCTCTCATGTAATTCATGAGCAAAATTTCAAGGAGTGATTAATCGTGAAAGTGATCAAGCTCTGAAAGTGGAGGATCGAGCAAGAGGTAAAGGCCGTAGAAGAGCACCACCACAACAAAGAGGAAGTGGAAGAGGGCATCAAATCATCAACATAGCAGCGGTGGACTGCTTCAAGTGTCATGATCTCTGACAATTTTAAGTATGAGTGTCCTGAACGGAATAGGGAAGTCAATTTTGTTCAGTTGGACAAAGAGGAAGAGTTGTTGTTAATGGCACACATCAAAAAATATGATGCAAACGGGAGTGATGCCTGGTTTATTGACTCAAGTTGTTCAAATCATATGTGTGGAGATAGAGCTATGTTCCCAAATTTAGCAGAGGAACTTAAACATTCAGTGAACAACACTAGAATGATAGTAGCCATAAAGGTAGCATAGAGATGGTATTTAATAGAACAAGCTTTATTATCATTGATGTTTATAATGTATCTGAACTTTGAAACAACTCGCTAAGGGTGGGACAGCTACAGGAGGAGGGTCTTGCAATTCTCATCAACAATGGTGCATGTAATATGTATCACCCAGACAGAGGACTACTTGCACACACAAGGATGAGTGCAAATCGAATGTTTGTGCTCCTGAATGAAAGCTTATCAATCACTAATCCATAGTCAGAAGAGTGCTTACTCACAAGTTATTTAGACCTCACATATCTTTGGCACCAACGATATGGGCATTTAAGTTACAAAGGATTGAGAACTTTTCAATCTAAGAAAATGGTGTGTGGACTGCAACAGTTAGAAGATTCAAAATCAGTAGGCACCAACTGTTTTACCGGCAAGCAACATCGAAATACAATTCAAAAAAGGAGTGAATGGCAAGCAAGCAAGGTGTTGGATCTCATCCATGCAGACATGACCTATTGATCCCATAACCAACAGTGGGAAGAGGTATGTCTTATGCTTTATTGATGATTATAGTTGTAAAGCCTTGGTGTATGTGTTGGTAGAAAAATTAGAAGCTTTGGTATGTTTTAAAAACTTAAATAAGATGGTGGATAAAGAAGCAGAAGAGCCCATCAAATGTTTAAGGATAGACAGGGGTGGTTAGTTCAACTCTTTCAATTTCAAAACATTCCGTGAAGAACAATGGATCAAATGACAACTTACTACTGCCTACTCACCTCATTAAAACGGTGTTGCTTAAGTGAAGAAAAGGATTGTAATGAACATGGTATGTTGCATGCTAATTGCCAAGAAGATGCCTAAATCATGTTGGTCTGAAGCTATAAATTGGACATTCTACTTGCTGAACCAGTGTCCTACTTTTGCTGTAAAAACATTACTTCTTCGGAAGTATGGAGTGGAGTGAAACCATTAGTTGATAACTTTCGAGTATGGGGCTGTGTAGCACATGGGCACATTCCAGAACAAAAGGAGGTAAGGTAGATGATAAAAAAATTATTGTATTCTTTTAGGTGTTAGTGAAGAGTCAAAAGGATACAGGTTATTTGATCCCAAGACTAAAAGAATTGGAGTTAGCAAGGATGTTATTTTTGAGGAAGAAAGGAACTGGCAATGGGAACATAATTTTTATAATCAAACTGAGACAGTATTAGTATGGACAGATGATGAATTTAGTAAGGGAGAAAACAAAATTGAAGAAAATGGTGACAGTGATGGTGATGAGTCAGCTAATGATATGGGATTCGATAATGGAAATGAAAACAATGAGGGTGGTGAAAATCGTGAAGGTAGGATTGATTAAAGCAGATCTCAGGGACCTATAGCTCAAGGAAGAGACCACCATGGATGGGGGATTATGTCAGTTAAGAAGGATTGAGTAAATGTGAAGAAGTAGTTTGTATGATACAAGATGTTGCAGCTGAACATCCCATTATGTTCCAAGATGCTGCGAAACAAGAAAAATGTAGAAAGGCTATGGATAGTAAAATAACTCTATTGAAAAAAAATCGGACTTGAAAGCTTATAGACCTACCAGTTGGAGCAAAAATCATTGGTGTTAAGTGAATTTTCAAGAAAAAACTGAACGAAATTGGTGAAGTTGACAAGTACAAAGCTCGACTCATTGCAAAGGGATACTCACAACAACAAGGGATTGATTTCAATGATGTTTTTGCCCTCTTTAAAGGACATTAAAGGTGGAAAATTCTTCAATTAGATGTCAAATTTGCATTTCTCCATGGTGAATTCAACGAAGATCTGTACATTGAGCAACCAAAAGGGTAGGTAAAGAAGTGTAGTGAGCACAAAGTGTAGAAGTTACACAAAGCTCTTTATGGATTAAAACAAGTTCCAAAAGCCTGGTTTAGTTGAATTGAATCCCATTTCATTGAAGAAGGTTTCAAGGAGTGTCCAATTGAACAAATTTTGTTCATTAAGCGAAATAGTGAAGGTAAGTTACTTATCCTTAGCATATACGTGGATGACTTAATATATACCGGTGAAGATGAAGGTATGATGGTAGACATTAAAAATGCCATGATGAAAGTTTTTGATATGACTGACTTAGGAAAAATGAGGTTCTTCCTTGGAATTGAAGTATTGCAGAAACCAGATGGGATCTTCATTGATCGAAGGAAATATGCTGATGATGTTAGAAAGCAAACCTGTAAGCAACCTAATTGTTCCAGGTTTCAAAACAAGTAGGGATGCTAATGGAAACATTTAGAGATAGGCAAACATGTGCGTGCAAACTGGTTAGGCACGACACGCATGGAAAAATCGTCCAAACGTGCCTAAATTGGATGGATAAAAATGTGCGTGAGATAGACCAATTTTTTTTTGCAGAAAATGTGCATGTAATATCCACACATTTATGAAATGGTGCGTTTGTGGGGCAAACTGCGTGCAAACATGTGGCCAAATTTTTTAAAAACCTTGAAGTTAAATGAAATGCGTCTTCTCTCCTCAGATTTCTTATTCCAAATTCTCAGTACGTTTGGGATATTCTCTTCTCACCACAGCACGGTGGGTCTCTACTACGATTTCTCTTCTTGGCATTTCAAGTTCTCTAAGATTTCTCTCGCCCGCGCGCCTTTACGCCTGCATTGTCATCTTGTCTCCCCTCTCGCCATGGTTCTCTACCATTTTTAAGTATCCCGTCATTTTTCTTCATCTACATTAATGTTTTCATATTCATTTATGTTTAAACTGTTATCCATAATTTTATTTTTGAACTCCAAAAAATTTGATTTCACTGTTAAAAATTTCATCGTTGTTTGGGATTGTTTGGTTAAATGTGTCTCATGGAAAAAAAATATGCGTCCAATGAGGCATGTGGGATTGTTTGGTTAAAAATGATCGGCAATTGGATCTAAAGCCAAAATTTAAGGCCTTTTCAATTCTTCATTTTTTTAAGTCTTCAACAGGGAATTTGTTTACTTTTGAAACAATATCTGTCCTCTGCCGCCTCAATTTGAACACATTAACAACATTTCAATGTTAAACTGTATAACTTGAAGAATAAGCTGAATAATTTCCTTGCAAATAAATGTAATTCATTGTTAGAGATAATGTATATAACCATGTAGCATTCAGCGTTATTAATTTCTTTTGTGTATAACTGTGTAGATAAATGTGTTGAAAGCTGTATAATTTCCTTTAAACTGTATAACTTCATTTTTGTATAAATAAGCTTCATTCATCACTATTAGACAAGGTCTCATTCTTTGGACTAATTTCTCTATTCATTTATTTATATTTTACAGGTTTATCAAAAATGGCATCCTGTCAAACAAGTATAAGAGGTGAGGCATACCGTCAATGATGAGAATGAGGAGGTAGATAATGAACTTGATGATGAGGTTGAGAATGAGGAGCAAACCCGCTTCTAAGATCACAAGAAAGCACATCAATGGGTCCTCCTAAGAAAAGGATGAAAAAGCTAACTTCTCCAGCTTGCAAAACTTTTGAAAGAATTATAAAGATTATCAACGGTATTCAGGTTATCAAAGCAAAATATAGACATTGTAGAAAAACGTACAACAAGGCAACAAGACATTCAGGTACTAAGATGATGTTGAGACACGCAAGCAGTTGTAAGGAGAAGCAAAAGATAATTGATACAACAAAGCAACCAACTCTGCATTTCGATAAGGATGGAAAGTTGACTCCCTTTCGTTATGATCCAAAGAGGTGGCGAGAGTCTTTGGTCCATTTGATTTCAAGAGAGGATTGCTCGATTAGTTTTGGAGAAAATTGTTCGTATGAGATCCACATTCAAGAATCATTCAATCTCTCTTTCAAGAAAATTAGTGCACAGACTATAAGACGAGAAATAAAAGAACATTTTGTGAAGTGTATGTGTGCTTTGAGGTCTGACTTAGGTAAGATAGATTGTTGTATGGCACTGACGTCAGGCATATGGGATTCCTGCGCACACTTTGATTATTTTAGTATCGTGTCTCATTACATCGACAATAGTTGGACACTTAAGAAGAGAATCATAGTTTTCAGACTAGTGTATAAGCATACCGATTCAACTATTGCTAAGAGTATTCTTGGTAATTGCTTTGACTTGTAATATGTTAGTTTATTGTTTTTAAAGAGTTTTGATTTGTTATATGTTTGTTTATCAGGTTCTACAGAATTATGAACTTCAAAAGAGGACTATATCGATCACTTTTGATAATGCTTCAGCAAATTCTAAGGCAATTGAATTCATGAAGCAGTAATTGGAAGAATACAATGGTGGCTTACATCACCACCCAAGGTGTTCTGTCATGTCATTAACTTGATTGTCAAGTCACGTTTAAAAGCATTGAAACAATATGTTAAGAAGGTTAGGGATGTAGTTTCTTATATAAGAATGTTGAGCCAACGGGTCAATGCCTTCAAAGATGAATGTTGTTCTTTCGGTGGGAAGGCTGAGGTATTGGAATCAGGCAAGCCGATACGATGGAACTTGACATATATAATGTTGAAGAAGGCATCCGAGTTCAAGAGTGTTATTGTCCAGTATCTTATGAAAGTACAGATGGAGGCATCCTCTAATTCCCCGATGACCCTGAATCGTGCAAAGTGGGATGTCATTGATAAGATAACCAACTTTCTTTAGGTCTTCTATGAGGCGACTGTAGGATCAAATGCTCGATTTCTAAAAAAATTTGAAAACTTTC
Source organism: Pinguicula moranensis (assembly GCA_028565015.1). Classification (NCBI taxonomy): domain Eukaryota; kingdom Viridiplantae; phylum Streptophyta; class Magnoliopsida; order Lamiales; family Lentibulariaceae; genus Pinguicula; species Pinguicula moranensis. Next base: position 425,820 of record JAOWBN010000015.1, on the reverse strand, counting down.
AAATATGGAACCAAGGTGAAATCGAGCTTCAAAACAGTTATGTGATGGTGATTCAATAGGTTTTATTTACATGTTTTATAAGTTTTCAGGGTTTTTTTTTCTTTTTTTATAATTTTACAGGGATTTTTGTTTTTTATTTTACATGTTTTAAAAATTGTGCAAACGTGCGTGCCCCGTTTGCACGTGGGTTGGTATGACACGACATATTTTTTATGCGTGCCGTGTTAGGCACACACATTTATAAAATCATGCAACAGCAATCCTCAATGTTGAAACTAAAATTATGAACCAAGTACAAAGAAAAATCATCTGGAACAAGAAATAAAACTAGATCAACTTCCAAGCCATCCTCGTAATAAGGGACAGAGATAAAAACAAAATGATAAATTCGGCTGATATAACTGAAACTCGAAAGCGTATTGCAATCAGCATCCATGAATTCATCTTATACTTACATTTTGTACAATCTCAATCCTGCGGAAAGAGACCTTATACAATCACTTTGTACAATCTAAATCATGTTTCTGATACCATGAAACAATAGTGATTGACGATCCAAAGATGGGTGGATCTACAATGAATCCCACCTCTAGTCGTATACACTTATTTATAAATCATAGGGCTACACAAATCCTAATTACAATATAATTATAATTGTAATAGAATCATACACAAATCACAACTCTTATTCTCCTCAAAAGTATCACCTTGATTAAGAGACTTGCGAGAGTATGAGTCCTTAGGAAACTTCTCTAGGGTGATCTTTATCTACTTCTCTCAAGTTGATTAGCGGGGACTGAACCATCAACTTGTCTTAGAGATCACAAGATTGAGAAGTACCAAACACAAATTGAAACATTTTAATCCCGCCAGCTACTATTCATGGTAAATATTGGTTAGCTACAGAGTTGCTATGATAGATCCAACCGTTCAGATTGTAGATCACTGAACCAAAAACTTGCCTTCAAAATTTTACAATAATCAGACCATGAATGAGCGTCGATTAGGCTGTTAGTTCTAATTTGGCACCAACAAAAAATCCTTAAAAATACAAACTAAAGGTAGGGAGTACCTTAATCAGTAGCGAAATCCATTTGAACACAACACTGGCAAATAAGGAGAGTAAAATTCGATCAGTACACTTTGATCGAAGGGGACAAGATCAAAAATCTACTTTAGGAGGAACCAATAGAGTTAGATTGACTCTTGGAAAAAAGTCATAATTGATCAATCACATAACAAACACTACAAAGATCCGTATGAGTCCAGAATACTTTGGACAATACTAAAATAGGGCAACAACAAAGCACCAACAAAGTAGCAACTGAGAGTTGCAACAAAGCAACAACAACAAAAAATATCTGGAAAAAATTTGATCATGATACTTTGAAAAGAGAACACAATGAATCAGATCTATGTGGAAGAATCAAAATACACACTCGAGCAAGGAACTTTGAACCAATTGACTTTTCTTGATAAGAACACCTTTGATCATGACTAAATTTTATTTTATTTTTAATAAATGTAAACAATTACATTCCAGTATTCAATTTGCATTGATGCCACATCCATCACCATGACGTCCACTAGCTCACACTACTGCATCTACGGCATGTCGGGTTACTGTTGTTGCGGGATTGATGCAAATCACGTTGCACCACACGTACTTGAGGCGACCCAAGATCCCTTATCCTTTTCAATAGGGCCAATGACAACACTAAGGGTTAAGAAGTTCAAGGAAGATCTTAACGGGTTCATACAAAAGTATTGGGTCGAGGAGAATCATGTAGAATAGCCCATACAAGCATACAAATCAAAAGGGATTAATCCATGTTGTGGAGTGTGTCAGCACATGCATGAGCATGCATGGGTCGCAAATTGGAAGGATAAAAGGTTTGGACATGTTTGATCAACATTTGAGTTAATGCTTGGTTGAATGTCCTGGTGAAGCCTTGGAAAATGGACTTGGCACTTGGAAAGACTTGGTCAAGGTGGAAGTTATGAAGGGATATTAGAAGGACATGGTCAAGCTTTGGTCCAAGATAAAGAAGTTGGAAGGAGTTTTGAATTTATGAAGATCTTGACCACATTTATCATGGTTTTCCTTAGCCTATAAATAGGAGCTATGGTCAAAATTTTAGTATAGTTTTTGTTGAAGTTTAAGTTGTATTTGAGAGGTGTGTCCTCCTTTGCTTTTATAAAACTCTTTGGACTTATCTAGCTTTCACTTGAAACTAATGGCATCTTATATCGGTACTTATCGCTTGAAGCTTGGTTGAGACAAATTCTCTTTAGGTTTCTTGTGTGGCGTCTCTTTTACAAAATGTAGTTTTTGGTTGGTTGTGAAAACTTCTCTTCAGGTCAAGGCTAAAACAAATTTGTTTTTCGATTTTGGGTTTGAACTGTCAATCATTGGTATTTGGTTTTGTCACAATTGTTGGCAAGGTTCATATTATTTGGTATCAAAGCTCAAGTTGAGCAAGTTTGCCTCTATCTTTGATGGTATCGGTTGATAGTTCTTTATAGCTGTGAGGTCGATATCTCGTTGATAGTTTATCTAGTAATTTTTTTTCCTTGCTGAATTTAAAAAAAAAATGAGTAAAGAAAAAAGAGAAAGAACAAGAGGAAAAAAAATAAAAAAGAAGAGAAAATCTCTTCTTAATCAAAGAGAGATCGCCTTTCTAGATTGGATTACTCATTTCATTTGAGTTTCTTTGGGTTTGATTGTCCAAATCCTAATACCCTCTCAAAAGATTTCTCAACCTAGACAAATTCCGATTCAAACTTGAATCATTGCTAGACTTGACTTTGATTGAGACCTTAGAGTTGAGTAAAGGCCAAAGGAATACACTTGAGTGGAAAAAGGCTAAGAGTATGAGCACATTGGAGGGTAAAATTGAGTGAATCAAGAGTGTGAGTGACATCGTTGAGAGAAACACACGTGATGGAGTTGGTGAGGTTTCTTTCTAATCTTGTTTTCTTGCAAGTAAAACATGTCTAACAACACTACAATCGGAGGGACACTAGAAGGCGTGACACTACCCATGGACGAATGGGTCCTAAGGCAGGCCATAATGGGCCAATTGAGACGAATGATGGAGGATGCCTTAGAACCAATCCAATTGAGAATTTGCCAAATAGAAACACTGGGTCCTCAAGAACAACCACGAGATGTTCAAAATAGGAGACAAGATGAGGAGTATGAGGCATGGTCCATGAAAGATGAGGAGGTATACATGCCTCGCGTTGAGGATGTCTTGGATTTAGGGCTAGGGACATGCGGATAGGGAAATCTATAAGAAACCATGAAAGGCCAAGGCATGAATGTGACAATGATCTTGGGAATGTGAAGATCAATATCCCTTCCTTTCAAGGGAAAACCGAGCCCAATGTGTACTTGGAGTGGGAGACTAAAGTGGAGATTGTGTTTGGTTGCCACAACTACATGAAGAAGCAAAAGATAAAAATTGCAACCATTGAGTTTACTTATTATGCTATTGTTTGGTGGGATCAGATGGTGACTAGTAGGAAAAGAAATGGCGAGCCACCCGTGGAGGCTTGGGACAAGATGAAGACCATTATGAGGAAGCGCTTTGTGCCAAATCACTAATACCGCAGCTTGTTCCACAAGTTGCAAAGGCTTGTGCAAGGATCCGTGTAGGGGAATATTACAAAAAGATGGAGATAGCCTTGATCCGGGCCAATATAGAGGAGGATTGAGAGGCCACCATGCAAGATTTCTACACGGCCTAAATTGAGAGATTGCTGACATTGTGGAGTTGCAGTATTATGTAGAGATCATGGATATGCTCTATCAAGCCATCAAAGTTGAGGGATCAACTCAAAAGAAAGGGAGCTCGGAGAGGGCAAACCACAGCTACCTTTAGCCTGTGGAAGACTAGTACTACCAAGTGGGACAAGGACAAGCCCGATCCATTCAAGGATACCAAGCCTAGGATTGCTGCTCCAATAGGTACCATTGCCTCCTTCTACATCAAGATCTTGTGACATAAAGTGTTTTAAAAGTCAAGGTTTGGGGCATATTGCAAGCCAATGTCGAAACAAACAAGTTATGGTGCTCAACGCCCCAAGGAGAGGTTGAGTACGAGGATGAGGAGGAGATTGTGGAACCAACGCAAGTTGGGGAAGTTGAGGAAGAGCAAAGCGCGGTAGTGGGAGAGTTGTTGGTAGCTAAAAGGGTTCTCAACATGCAAGCCAAAGATGAGGATCAAAACCAATGGAAAAACCTCTTTCACACTCGTTGCTACATCAACAGCAAGGTATGAAACGTTATTATTGATGGAGGGACTTGCACTAACGTTGCTAGTACTTATTTGGTTGAGAAGTCAACCTTAACCGCCATGAAGCACCCGCAACTGTGCAAGCTACAATGCCTCAATGATTACGCTGAGGTTAAGGTAACAAAGCAAGTTATTATCTCTTTGTCCATTGGAAAGTATGAGAATAAGGTGCTATGTGATGTGGTACTAATGGACGCTTGTCATTTGTTACTTGGAATGTCATGACAATACAACTTGAAGGCAACTCAAGATGGTTACACCAATAAGTATTCCTTTACTCTCAAGGAAAATCTATTACACTTGTACCTTTATTGCCAAAATAGGTCATGAGGGACCAATTGCAATTACAAAAGGTGAGAGAAAAATAGGCCGAGGATGAAAAAAAGAGAAAAAGAAACCAAGAATGAAAGGAAATATGCCTTTCCAAAAAAAAAAGAATGAAAAGAAATAGAGAAAATGGGATGAGACAAAAAGTTATTTGAGCGAAAAGAGAGAAGAAAGAAAAGAAAGAATGTGAGTGAAAAAAAAAAGAGATTTTTATGGCCGAAAAGAGTGAGATCAAGAAAGCTCTATTTTCTCATCATCTTCTTATTGTACTCATGTACAAAGAGGCTTTCCTATGAATTAACAATCTCGTCAGTAATCTGTCAAGCGATGTTGTCTTTCATTTGCAGAGATTTACATATGTTCTTCACGAAGACTTAACCCCTAACTTGCCTCCAATTCGAGGGATCGAGCCTCATAATGATTTCATTCCAGAAGCATCCATCCCGAATCAACCCGCTCAAGTAGATAAGTTGTTGGAGAAGGGATATGGGCGTGAAAGCATGAGTATGCGGTTCAAGGTAAGGGAAAAGTGATGAATGGAGTCCTGGCCCAAAGGTATATTCCACTTGTCTTTTTAGATACACAAGTGCTTGGATTTGAATACGTCAATGAGTTGTCTACCCAAGATCCTGATTTTGATGATGTATGTGAAAAGGAGGCATTTGATAAGTTCTATAAGCATAATGTAATCATATATAGGGAAAGTACATTGTATGTACCTATATGTTCATTGCTTATGAGGGAATTTCATGGTGGTCGTATGGTGGATAATTTTGTTATGGCTAAGGCTTTAGGAATTTTGCATGATCATTCCTTTGAACCTCATACAAAAATGCGAGAGGATTATTTGTCATATGATGAATTTGCTAATAAGAATTCACCAATTAAAGTTGCTTGGTTTAAAACCATTGACGCATTTGAACTTAACTGCTTTACCTTTTAGTGGACGCTTGAATCTAGCTGGCAAAAGGAAGGCCATTTTTGTGAGGAGGATTCAAGAGAAGGCCTACAAGATTGGCCCACAAGGTAAGTATGGTGACATTGCAAATTTATTTAATTTTACTCATGGGTTTTCTGTTTGATGTAAGTTGTGATTTGAGGACAAATACTTCTCAAGTGGGGAAGAATGATGCAAATCACATTGCATCATACGTACCCGAGGTTAACCCAAGACCCCTTATCCTTTCCAAGAGGGCCAGTGAAAAGAACTAAGGGCTAAGAAGTTCAAGGAAGGCCTTAATGAGTTCACACAAAAGCATTGTGTCGAGGAGAATCATGTGGAATACAACCCATACAAGCATACAAATAAAAAAGGATTCAATCCATGTTGTGGAGTTTGGGAAGGATAAAAGCTTGGACATGTTTGGTCAACATTTGAGTTAATGCTTGAAGGTTGAAGGCCATGGTTAAGCCTCGGACAATGAACTTGGCACTTGGAAAGACTTGGTCAAAGGGGGAATTCAGGGAGCTTGGAAGGACATGTCAAGCTTTGGTCCAAGATAAAGAAGCTGGAAGAATTCTTGAGTATATGAAGATATTGACCACATTTATTATGCTTTTTCTTAGCCTATAAATAGGAGCTATGGTCGAAATTTTAGTTTAGTTTTATTGAAATTTAAGTTGTATTTAAGAGGTGTGTCTTCATTTGCTTTTATAAAAAACTCTTTGAACTTATCTATCTTTCATTTGAAACTAGTGGTGTCTTACATATGGACTTATCGCTTGAAGCTTAGTTGAGACAAATTCTATTCGTGGTTTCTTGTGTAGCGTCCCTTTTACAAAACATAGTTCTTGATTGGTTGAGACAACTTCTCTTCAGGTCAAGGCTCAGACATATTTGTTTATTCGATATTGGGTTTGAACCACCAATCAATAGTATTGGGTTTTGTAACAATTGTTGGCAAGATTCATATCAAGGATGAAACTTGTTGTCACCACTGCTCCTCCATCTTCAAACACCATCAGCATGGCTACTCCAGCAGGCCTTGATGTGAGGAACCCATAGGCCACCGAGCCATCTGAAACACTACTATGGCCAATAAACAGGATCAACAAATTTCGTTAGCAGTATGGCTCTGATACCTTCAAATAAGATTGATAACTTCAAGGTATTCAACTCAACTCAACGTACCCAGTATATTACCAACTAAGTTGGTGTCTGGGGGGTCAGATGTATGCGGTCTTACCCTTATAATTATACAAAGAGGTTGTTTCCGTTGCGACCCAATATGAATTGCATCAAATGTATCAAATTTCAGCAACTTCACTAAATAGAAGCACTAAAATTTAATAGAGCCATTTTGCTCTAGTCCATTATTAGCACAAAACTAAAAGAATTGTCAATAATGACTCTTCCAACTCCATTTGCAATGGACCCAGATTGATAACTTCAGGCTGATATAACTAAAACTTGATGTCGTATTGCTATTAGCATTCATGAATTCACCTTATACAAATATTCTCCGGGAAGAGACCTTATACAATCATTTCGTACAATCTCAATCTTGTTTCTGATACCATGAAACACGATTGATTGAAGATCCAAAAAAGGGTACATCTCCAATGAATCCTACCCCTAGTGATATACACTTATTTATAGATCATATGGCTATATAAATCCTAATTACAATAGAATTCTACACAAATCACAACTCGTATTCTCCTCAAGAGTATCACCTTGATTAGAAGATTTGAGAGAGTATGAGTCCTTATGGCACATATCTAGGGTGATCCTTATAAGAAGATAGGGGGTTGACCTAAAAAATTATGTATAACTATTTTTTTAAAAATTACACCCTAAACTTTGCTCCACCCAAAAAATTTTCCTCTCCTTTCACTTTCGATTGAGGCCCGCTCCTCCTTGTGATTACGAAATTAAGAACATCAAATGCATATTCCTGGTTGGCAAAGTACATGTGAAGCAATATAGTTTATTGACCCAAATATCTTTCTTAGTCATGGCAGATCCTCTGGATAAATTGGTATGGTCGAATTTTGTCGTGCCAGCTTAAATAGAAAAATAATAATAATATAATATAATATAAATAGGCAGAAATTTATTAAGGCCGGGGGGCCGAGAACTCCTTTTAATATGGAAACCATCCATTTATTCAAGTGTACAAAGTTTCTCATTTCTTCTTTCTTTTTCTCTACAAATTTTCCTCTTTTCCTCTTTTCCTTTTTTCCTTTTTTCCTCTTTTCCTCTTTTTCTATTTTCTCTTTCTTTCTTTCTTCTCTTCCTTTTCTCACTAGCTCCCCCTTCCCTTTTTTTCTCTAATGAGTGTTCCTTTTATTATAGGAATTTTTGCATGTCTAAGGGTGGACATTTGCCCATTTCTTCTTTTACTTGTCACATTGCATGTAGGATTTTCACCACTTGTCCATTTGCATGCCACTTTTGTCCTTACATGGGTTTTGAGCTATTTTTTGGGGAGATTAACCTGTCGGGCCAAGCTTGCTTCTGAATAGTGGTCTGTGAGCTGGATTTTTGCTGGAGAAGAAGGAAGCGGATTGTTGATAATTGGGCTTGGGGGCCTTCAAGAATGTGGCCCATCATTTTGGGTTGGGTGAGTTGGGGAACTGAGATCTGCCAGAAAGGTTTATGTCACAAGTTTTATAATTGCATTATAAGATTTTTTCCCTATAAGATACAATCTGGTTTTATGAATAGAGTTGTGTTTGGATTTCGTACTGATAAAAGTGTTGTTTATGTCCAATACAATAGGATTCTCTAATTCATTAAATAATAATTGCTGCGGAATACAAATGGAAAATAATGAAAGAGTTCGTTTATTTTTGCTATGTCTTAGAAGCGATAAGCCCATCAAAAAAACTTAGAAGCCATAGTATTAGGGGTGCTTATCGATTAAGTTTCGGTATCGCAATCGAAAACCTAAAAATAGTCAAGTATTTGTATTGATATTTCGATTTCGATATCGGTTTTCACCAATTTTTTAATTTTTAATATTTTTCATTAATTTAATTTATTTATTTATTTATTAAAAAACTGCAACATTCAGTTGCCATTTTAGTTATAATCAATTAAAAATTCAATAAAAAAATATTATTAAAAAATTTGCAAAATTTCATGATAATTTTCATTTACTCCACAAATGATAACAAATCCAACTATAATAGTTCAGGGTTCGCAACAAACCCCAAAATAAGCTTAAACTTTATAAAAAAATCCAAAAATAAGTTCAAACTCCATAACAAATCAAGAAAACATATCAAACTTCATAATAGGTTTATAAGAAGTACGGAATGGCCCACTTTGCCAACTAGGGCGGCGCAAACTCAATCAACGCATGAAACGAAGAGACAAGGAGGGGGGCAATCAATGGAGTGGCGTGAGAAATTGAGATCGAAGACGGCAGAATTAATGGAAGGAGGAATTCCCCATACCTCGTTTAACATCCCGAGCAAGTGTAAATGTGGCAGTAAGTCTACCAACACCTTCATGGAAGAACAAGGTTTTTCTGTAGTGAGCCCAACCTTAAACACGCATCCTGCTGGACCAAGCAAAGCCCAACACTATCCAGTAGCATTCAACTATTCAGAACACAGATTTCTACTCCTAATTGTACCAAAGGAGCAGACAAACCAAGCAGCAATAATTCAAGGGAAACAAGCAGATGAAAATACAGATAGTGCAATAAGCAAACTGTATCAGCAAAACAGAGAGGCTATTGAACAAGAATTCTTACGGAGGCTGATAGAATACAACATCCCTCAATCTCAACACTTGTTAGCATAAAACAATGAGCCTCCGAACAATATAGTGCACATTGATAGAAGTGCCTTCAAGGTTCTGCAGTTTGGCCAACAATTGGGAATTAATGTTGCAGGCCAAGAAGATCAACTCATGAAGCAGTTTAAAATGATAGAGGAATGGGATCAAAACAATATGAACACATTGGAAGATGATTTGATAAGAGAAGCAGATGATATGAGCATTATACAGGAAGTTGAAAAAGGCACTCAATGAAGATTCTCACATACAATATATGAGGTTTGGGAATGAAACACAAGCAGTATGATATCAGGGAAAGAATCACGAAAAATAAGCCAAACATGATTTGTATCCAAGAAACAAAGATGGAAGAATAACCTCATTACCTCATGCCATCATCACAGTTTACTCACCTTGTCCTCTGGATCGCAGAAAGATACTATGGGAGGAAATACAGAATAAGCTGAGTGCAGATAAACCTGAAGTCTATTGTGTTCTGGGAGGTTTCAACTCAGTTTTACATCAGGAAGAAAAAAGAGGAGTCTCTGAAGTACAGGTATCATAATAAACGCCTTTGCAGAGTTCATGGCAACAACACACTTGATAGATCTTCCTCTAGCATGATGTCAATTCACTTGGTCCACACCAGATGGAAAGACAGGGAGCAGGATAGACAGAATATTCGCCAGTGATGCATGGTCACAGAAATGGCCGACCCTATAGCAGTTATCCCTAACTAAATCAGTGTCAGATCACTGCCCAATATTGTTGGCAGAAAATCAGAAGAATTGGGTACCTATCCCTTTTAAAGTAGATGATGCATGGCTGGAAGAAAGTAGCTTTGTGCAGATGGTAGAACAAGAATGGAAGAACATCACCATTAGTGGAAAACCATGATATGTTCTCAAAGAAAAGTTGAAAGCTCTTAAGCAAAAAATAAAGAAGTGGAATTTGGAGGTATTTGGTGATATAGGCAAACAAATTCAAAATCTGAAGGAGCAAATAGCCTCACTTGATAACATTCTGCATATCAGATCTCTGTCAGACCAAGAAGCTGAAAAAAAGAAAAGCTGATTGGGCACAGCTCCAGATATTAAACAAGAAACAAGCAGCTATGAAATATCAACAATCAAGGAGTAAATGGCTGAGAATGGGAGATGCAAATTCCAAGCTTTTCCGTTCAAGTGTTAATTGAAACAGAAAGAGAACAACAATACAAGGAATTTCGATTAATGGGACATGGACTGAAGAAGTGTCAGAGGTAAAGGAGGGCTATATGCAGCATTTTGTAAACTTTTTTACAAAGAACAGAGACCAACAGTGTGCAAAAGTGAATCTTCCAGTTAGCCAACAAGTCACAGTGCAGGAAAATAAGTTTCTTATGAACGAATTCACTGAAGAGGAGATTAAACAAGCTGTGATGGATTGTGATGGATCAAAAAGCCCAGGACCCGATGAATATAACCTAAGATTCATACAACATTTTTGGGAAGTGATGAAAGAGGACATAGTTAGATTCATACAGGATTTTTACAGATCAAGCAAACATTCAGCGGGTATGAATGCATCATTTATCACAATTATGTCAAAGGGAAACAATCGTTTAGTTCCGGGAGACTACAAGCCAGTCTCTCTTATCAATTGTGCTTACAAGATACTCTCTAAATTATTATCAAGAAGACTGAGTCAAATAATACCAAGTGTTATATCAAAAAACCAATCTGGTTTCATAAAGGGCAGGTTCATTGGAGACAGTGTTGTGTGCGCAAACGAAGTGATTAATCTGGCTAAGAAAACAGGAGCACCGTGTGCACATATAAAGGTTGATTTTCAGAAAGCTTTTGATTCAATTCAATGGGAGCCCCGTGTGCACTCTAAGGTCTCAATCTGGCTAAGAAAACAGGAGCACCGTGTGCACTTATAAAATGGATAAAGGAATGCATCTTCTCCACATCTATTTCAATTATGATAAATGGTTCTCCTACAGAAAACTTTTATCCAGAGAAAGGACTAAGGCAGGTTTGAATATTCTTTGCAAGGAAGCAAGAAGGGTAGGTCTATATGAAGGATTTTCTATGGGAGCATTAAACATGTCAATCCTGCAGTATACAGATAACACATTAATGTTTAGCAATGAAAATGGGGAGGACATCAAGGCGATCAAAAATATATTGAGATGGATGGATGTTATCTCTGGGTTACAAGTGAATTTTCATAAAAGCAGGCTATATTGTATCAACATTGCAAGAAGGGAAGCAGGAGGAATAGCAAACACTCTATATTGCAAAATGGATAATCTTCCAACCAAATATCTGGGCTTGCCATTGGGAGGTAATCAAAAGCGGATAGCAATGTGGAATCCAGTAATACAAACAGTGAGAAACAGATTGCAGAAATGAGAAAATAAGCAACTAAGTTTTGGGGGAAGCTGGGGCTCATAAAACCAGTGCTCACACACCTGCCAATTTACTATTTTTTGATGTGCAAAGCCCCCAAGACAGTGCTAAACACAATCAGAAAATTACAATGTCAGTTCCTATGGGGAGGAGACCAAGTATCAGGCAGAAAATTGGCATGGATCTCATTGGCACAGATCACGCAAACAAAATGTAGAGGAGGGCTGGGTGTATTGGAACTTGAGGTATTTAATGAAGCACTAGTGTCAAAGTGGAGCTGGAAGCTACTCCAGGACCAAGAAAGTTGCTGGACAGAAATATTGAGATACAAATATGGAAGCTTTCCTAGAGTTATCCATTTTGAAGAGCAAGGGAGACTGACCAGTGCTCGGGCATCAAACTGGTGGAAACTTACAGTAAAAACAGTTAGACTAGAGGAATGGTTCACAAGAAGTATGAACAGAAAAGTGGGGAATGGAGAACAAACCTTATTCTGTGGGGAAGACCATTGGCTGGGAGCTAGTAGACTATGTGAGAGATACGACAGATTATATAGCATAGCAGAGGACAAATTCTGTCAAATATCCTCTAAGCTACAACAACAAGATACTCTCATATGGATATGGAACTGGAGGAGGGATTTATTCCTCTATGAACAAGATACATTATCCCAACTGGAACAAGAGCTAGGGGAATTCATACCACAAGAGCAAACTGATAGATGGAATTGGAAAGGAACAGGGGAAGGTATCTATTCAGTTCAGAGTGCTTACTAGCAAATTCGGCAGATCAATAGATCAATCGCCCCAAAGAATGATTTATTAGTCTCAATATGGGATGACTTCACTCCACTCCGAATTGCAATTTTCAGCTGGCGAATGCTCCAAGACCGGATTCCAACTCTGCAGAAATTGCACTTAAGAAACATAATTCCTCATACCATGACGTCTACAATGTGCAAACTATGCGGTAATGAAACGAAAACAGTGAATCACATATTTGTTGGTTGCAATTGGTCATACAGGTTCTGGCAAAAGATGTACAAATGGCTTGAGTTTGACATTGTGCTGCACATTGAACCCAAAATCAATTTTCAGATACACATGGGCTTAGTGAAGAGAAGGAAGGAGAGAAAGGAATGGAAAATGTGTTGGATGCTAGCAATCTGGCATAAATGGATCAATCGGAATCAAGCTATATTTCATATAGACGGCAAAGAAACAGAAGAAATCTTTGATGCGTTTCTGGCTAGAAGTTGGGAGCTCGTTCGATCGAAAAAAGAAGATAGCTGGATACGGGTTGCTGCGATGGAGAGATGGGCCGAAAATTATAATGAGAAATTAGAGCACATGTAGCCCAGTTCTTGTAAATTATTATACAAAATTTTAATAAAAGTATAGAATTCCTTATAAAAAAAAACTTCATAACAAAAGTCACAATACTAAATGTAAATCAGGTCCTTTGAATTCAAACATAAAAATTTAAACAATAGATTAACTACAACTGCACACTCAAACAGAAAAAAATACTAGGTTAAACTGCATCGTGTTAAAAATTAAAAACAACGACGAAATCGATGACAAGAAATATAACATCAAAGGAAAACATTGTCACGTAAAATGATGTTATTTTGTGTTATATAGAAATTTAAAAAAATAACAAAAATCAAATCGGTTCAGTAAAATTAAAACGAACCGACATTAGTCGGTTACAGAAATTCAGAGCCAAAATAAATAACGAAAATCATCTATCAATTTTCAGTATCAAATTCGGGCAGTTTTTTTGCTCAACCCTACCTCATATGTGGTGCTCTCCCAAGAACTAGTGATAGACAAGTAGGCCCGTTAAAATGGGTCGGGCCAGCCACCCGTCAAAAATGAAAAGCGGACCAGAGCCACCTATTTTTAAACAAGCGGCGACGGACAATTTTTTTGAAAATGGGTGGCCCACCCATTTTCTTCGCTGGAGGGGCACGGGCTCAATTTTGAGCCCACGAGTTTAGGTTGCCCATGTTCTTTTTATTAAATAAAAGTAAATTATTAATAATATTATTATTTTAAAATAAAAAATGGACATGTCGACCCTAAACAGACAGACTTGCACTAGCTCGCTTTGTAAACGGACAAACCTGGATCAAATCATTTTTTGTGATAGTAGGGGAACGAGCTAAAAAATTCTGGTCATCAACACGCCACTAGTGGGCGTTTGCCAACATTTATTTATTTTAATAGATAATAATAAATATAATAATCACAAATCTTTGTACAGAACTTGGGCATGTTCCACATTAGTGTGGGTACACCCCTGTGTGCAAAGCTATACAACAGAATCAGAGTAAAAGGGTATGCCGACAACTACCAAAAACTATCGCACGTCGCGACCAGGGGCGCCATTTTGGGGCGGCGGACGGTTCAGCGCACCGTTCTAGGAGGCAGCCAGTAAAACCAACCAAGGATAGCAACAGTTCCAAGTTATCTTCCAAGTCAGCACGCGATCGTTCGGTTCGTGATCCAACGCTTTATACTCATTTTTTTTATTTTTACATTATTGTATTTGCTAGTGGCAGAATATACTACTATTGATTTGTTCATTTATTTTCTATTGATTACTGTAAAAATTTATTCAAATATTTACATTTATATAGGTTGTATATGTATGTATATCTATGCCGTTTACCTTCTGATTTTTAAATAAAATCAAATAGTTAATAAAATTAGTAAGTTGGAAAATGTATTCCTTATTAATTAAGAAATTGCGTGAAACTTAAAATTTACATATCTTAAATTTTTTGAATATATATATAAATAATATAGTCACTATTTAATGAATATATATTTTATTATAATTAGATAATAATCTAGAAGAAGAATAAAGTAAAAATGATGAAAAATAAAATAATTGAATGACAGAGGTGTTAGGTTTTTAGGGTGGTAATTAACTTTTTTTGGTAAGCCAAATTCATTAATAAAAAATATTTACATTATTTATAAGTAATGTAATAAAATAAAATAAAAATACAAAGTCTCCTTGTAGCTCGTGCTCACACGAAAGCTATTAACCTATTCGGAATAGATCTGAAATTATAGTTTTTACCTTATATTCTCGTATAGCTAAGGATGATCTGATACACGACTCATCTAGCGTCATAGTAGATAACAAAATAGCTCAGCATTCAGATCATCATATGCTAATTAACTTAACTCACATTCACCCAACTATCTGGCCATGATAATGACAAATGCTATTTGTTTGCGAGGACCAAATATCTTTCATATGGATAGAATTTTAAAATTAAACTTACTAAAATAATTTTAAAAAAAAGAACATAGAGTTGAAATGGAATGCATCAACGGGGTTGCCATTCTTGCCTTTCAAAAAAAAAAAATGGTTGCTTTTCTAGAGCCGTGAGAGGCGAGACCGCTGACCTACACGATCTGTTCAGCCGGCCAGCCACAATTTTGACCAAAAACGCACTAACATAACACGTTGACTACACTGGACTCTAGCACTGGTCAACGCAACGACCAGGGCCAACCTAGCAATGTGCATATGGAACCGCACGACATGATTTGTTGGTTGAAGTTTTTAGGGACAGAGCTAGGATTTTGAGTGAGGGATGACCAATGTTCCCTTGTCTCCCCTCCCTCAGCCTCTGGAAGTTTCCGTCCAGGCACCCACACATTTTGTAAACGTGCATATGCTATAAACCGCAAGTTTTTAAAACGTGCATATCTAGCATGACAAATATATTAAAAGAAAATGTCGTGTCTAGCTAGCCAGTGTGCAAATGAGGCATACATGTTTGCATGTTTTTAATTATTTTTCATTATTTAATAAAAAATAATATAATTTAAATAACGATTTAAAAAAATAAATTTTGCCCGCACCACACGTTAAACCAAAAAGTACGCCACGGTTTGAGGATTGGACTTTCAAGCTCGACACACGCACGTTTTATAAAACGTATGAATATTACATGCACATTTTCTGATAAAAATGAATTGAATCACGATTTAGGCTTGTTTGCACGTTTTTTACATGTGTGTCGTGCCTAACCTATTTGCACGTGCACATTTGCCTATCTCTATGCCATCCAATAAAACAAAACAAAACAAGACAAGCATCCAATTTGAGTTAGGGAAAAAAATCCAATACAACGGACTTTATTCTTGAATACAGCAAAAACAATGTCAGGAGATTCATGAGGGTAGAGTTTTTCAGTTCCAATGATCCCTTTTCTTTAAATGATCCATGATAATGAAGCGAACAGACTTCTCAGCCGTTACTTACTCGGATGCAATTCAGAGAGACATGATTGTAGTACGATCCAAAACAAGCACAGGACAACAGTATAATAGTAGTACTACCATGAAAACATAATGAAAAAACAATAGCAATTTTACATATAACATGGAATGTAGAGACATAACAAGGGAGAGAGCACCCAATGACAAAATACCCTAAACAATCACCAGACTCCTGCTCAGTTTCCCCATCCTACAATGCAAAAAATATATGCAACAAGAATCTCATAAAAGTACACTAGGTAGGATTAGGAATCACATTACTACATGCAAGCATAGAGTATATACCAGATAGATATTAATAAGAAGTATAGTAATACCCAGCAGGAGGGACTCCCACTCCATTCACCGTTGGCATTCCATAAGGCATCATGAGCTGTATGCCAGGGGGATAAAATCCACTAGTGCTCATCTTCCCCAAACTGGATTGACCTTGCATGCCGGTTCTCTCGTACCTTGCCATACCATCTGCTCCTGCACAAGCAATCCTTGTTTCTTCTCCATATCTGCCATCTGCAAGTACGCAGGCGGGGGAACGCTCAGAGATGCAGCAAATGGATCTCGTCCAACCATCTGGACTTCTCCATCAGGTGCAGGGAGGGCAAGAACAGGAGTTTTACTCGCTCCAGGATCTGGCAATGCCACACTGCTGGCACTACCACCACTCAATTGGCTAGTGCTTACATGCTGCCTGATCACTCTCTGGTTGTAAATCCCGTTAAGAAAAAGTGGATCCAGCCGACCACCCATTGCAGCTTTTTGTTGGGACAAATGACTGGCAGACTCAACCAGAGCCAACTCCCAATCAGCCTTGCCTGCCTCTGCAGCAGGATTCTGCCAGGCAGAAGTCACTTCTGGCTCTCCATTGGATTGGAAAGTTTCCCAGGAGCCGTTCCCATTGTTTGCTGGAGGTCCAGCGAATAAAGCCAGGGAAAACTTATTACCTTGATTATCGGCAGTCTCCTGAATGGCGGGCCTGGGAGGCTCAGGCTCCGGAGCAGGTCGGGCAATATATTTTTCAGGAGGCGGTAAGGCCTTAATCTCATTCATATCTGGTGCAGGCTCCTCCTGCGGAGAAGGCAGCTGAGTTTCTCTTTTCCTCTCAGAGTTCTTTATTGCCTTAGCCCTGTCCCTGACAAATTCCTCCAAAGTCTCCAACCGCAGGCTGGTGATCTTCTGCACTTCTGGATACTCTGACGACCTGGCAACACCAATATCCTTGCACCAGTTATAGAATCCCACGAGCTCATCAATTTGCTTTGCGGATCTAGCATATGCATCAAATGTCTTCACACAATCTTGATACTCCATATCAAAGAACTTGTCCAGAAGTACAGCCAAAACCTCACAAACGTTAGCATATAACTTGAAACTCTCCTTCACAATAAGGTACAATGCCACCAGAAT
>JAOWBN010000015.1:364192-375149 GCA_028565015.1 Pinguicula moranensis | reverse complement strand
AATCCGATGTCGTCCAGCGGTTAGGATATCTGGCTTTCACCCAGGGGACCCGGGTTCGATTCCCGGCATCGGAATTTTAATATTTTGCAAATGTATTTTTTGTCAACATACTTCAATATGAATCCAACGGTCCTACAGTCTCCTCCCACATTTTTGTCAAATCCTGCAAGTGGGCGGTGTCGTCTCTCGCTGAACGGAACGAGGATTAGGTTAGAAAATGAATTGTCCTTTTTCTGTACGTACTCTACGCTTCATTGATGTTTTCCAATTCAGTTTTGATTAATATGATTTGCTTACCCATTTCGTTAAACTCTTTTCTGGATACTGGAGTGTAAATTGTTCTTGTGTGGTTCTACTCTTGGACACGAGAGAGGGAAATAACTGACTGACTGAAAGTAAAAGCACCTCATTTTCCTTCCTTCATCTGGTGATTTGAATTCATGTGATATGCCCCAAGTTTGAGAGATTTTATAAAGAATTTGACAGATGAATAGACCCACCCCAAGACTAGATTTTTCAAGTCGTTTTGATCAATGATCAGTATCCTAGTTAAGCTCATATGTTGGCCCGCAATCAAGGGAGTGGATAACTACTCTATAGTGACTGATGAATAACTCAGTTGCTGCTTGGAGAGATGCCCATTTCATAATAGGGTCCTCATTGAGTTCTTGATTTTTGCAACTCAGTAAGCTTCACTTCGCTCACTTTACATGTTCAACATGTTAGGTGCAGTTGGAATTTTGTTCATTTTCAAAATCACAACTAAAGGCCTTCCTCATTCTCTTAGAAAATCTATTAGTGTGTCTGTCCCCTCCAAGACGAAGACTTCAAAACTCAAATGGATTGCATGTGCACAAAAAGCTAACTAAACAACTTTAGCCCTTAAAAATGAACCAGAAAACTACCAAATTTCAATGGCAATGGTATTCCTAGTAATCAGTACAGGTGTTCTGTGGTCTAATGGTAATAGTGCAAGGTGTATGTTGAAGAGCATGAATTCACTAAATCATGAATTTGAGTGTTGGTATTGTCTTAGTAAGAGAAGAAAAAATGAAGGAAGAAATGAATAGTACTCAGTATTTGGGTGTTGGTGTTCTGTGGCCTTCTTGACTGTGAACCATTTCTCTAGTGGATTCATTTGCACTTAGTTAGGTTATGGAAAACTTGGTTTATTGAAAACAAGAATATCGATACACTAAGGAAATGGGAACACGAATGAATCCATTATCACAGGATTAGATCACCAGGAGTTTGTAGCCTAGTTTCAAACCACTACTTCCCACTTCTGTCTAGCTTGTCAAGAGTTGCACTATATAAAGGGCTTTGCCCTGAGCCTTGAGACAGTGGACCTTGCCCACCTTTCCTTCAGTTTTGAGGGGAATCATGAAGCATTTGACGCTTGGTTTCTGTATCATTCTTTCACTCATCTTGCATCTCATAGAATGAAATGGAAGGTTGGTTTGATTTTGCTTGCATTGATTGGAAGAGAGCTACTGTGTAATGGGGATGAGTTTGACCTTTTTGATATGGGCTTGTGCAGCTTTTTAAAGCAGTTTGGTACAATTAAATTGCGAGAATAGGAAGGTTTGGCTCCATTATTAGGTAGCTTATGTGGTGTTTTACTAGTTTAGGTTTTAATTCCTATTGAAGTCAAACAATTCGCTTGGACCACGACCTCGGGCCCCTCGGAAAACTCTAGGCCCGCAGTTTGACTGGTTCATGCCTGGAAGTCGCTGGGCATGAGTCCAATGTAGTTCCAGACACTATAATTATCCAAAAAAAATAGTGCCGTATGCTTAAAAACAAACTCGGAAAAATCAGTCAAAGGTAGAATAAGGACCATAAATTATCTTGTAAGTTCGTATCAATATCGAATTCAACCACTAGCGTGTTTTCCTTAGCAAAGTCTAAATAAAACTCGTGTGAAGTAAAGAGGATAAGATAAATACGTCAGCCATAGCATGTACCAAGTGCAATCAAGTTGCCAACTTTATTTCCTCGTACTACCAGATGAATACCTCCCTACTTTCCTCCCTGCTAAACAACAATTATTTATTTCTTCCCCAATAAGGCCCAACAGTCCCATAAAAACTTGAAATACAGTGAGACAAACAACCCATTAAACAAAACTCTTTAAGTATGTGGTGTTTTACTAAAGCTTTCATGTTCAGAAAGATCTGATTCTTGCATTCTTTTTTCCCTCCTTACTTTTAAGTATGAAAAGAAAATTTACTGTAAATCTAAACTGGATCATGCTTTTTACAGGTTGATGCTTCCACGGGAAAGCTGGAGCCTTTGAGGGTAATGATATCAGGAGCTCCTACTTCTGGTAAAGGAACCATTCGAGTTGATAACCAAAAAGGTAATTTCTTCTACGAGGCCCCTCTTTGTTTATTTATTTGTATTACTCTTATGAATTTCTAAGTTAATAAAAAATGGTATATTTTACTGGACAATATAGCTACTAACAACCTTTGATCTTTTGCTGAAGAAAAATGAGTGTCAGTGGCAGAAATAAACTTGTTTCATTACAACTAGGCCTCTCCTCCTGAACTCACTTTGACAATTTCAATAGGTGAAAACCAATATCCAATAGGTTTAGTTTAATGTGTTCTAAAAATTGGCGTTACCTGTCCGCAGGCATGAAAGTGTAGATTATCTTGTGTATTTGTACAATTTTTTTTTCATTTTAGATAATGTAGCCTGGTCTTGTTCCTTCAAGTTGAAGGTAACTAACTACATTAGTAATGTCTCATAGTGATTTATAGGCAGAGAGGCACTTAAGCCCTAAACCCTAACTAACTACAATAGCGGTAGCAATGTCTTATAGTGATTTTTGACCTCATATGTTGCTGCTGTTGATTAAAAGAAAGAGAAACTTTAAAAACTCACAGCCGCGATTCCAATGAAGAGATAGGGAATAATAACCAAAGTCCTCCACATATACTCGTTATCATTTACCTTTGGATGGAGTTTCTTGGTTGCAAGAATTATTTGCAACTGCTTTATCTTGAAAACAGGATAGATCAAAGAAGTAAACCCAGCGCAAAAACATACTCCAACAGCAACTCCATTGACTAGAGAATTTGAGTATCCAGACGCTATTATACCCAGGAAAATCATATAGAAAAAGTTTCCCACCTGGATCACATTGGCTTCTATGGTACTCATGTGAGAACTTAGAAACCAAATCTCTTATTCAATTTGGTCGTTCACCACCGGATATTTTTTGTATATATAACCTTGTAATTCATCTTGAGAGACTTTTGAAAATTGATTGATGTTACTTAAAATTGAGAATTCTAAGAAATTTGAAAAAGAAGCCATCATAACATCATATCAACCTATCTATATTTACTGTACACATTTCTCTTTGTTCATTAATTACAAGGTTTAGGCCTCTTCCTCTATTCACATCAATTCAATCAATCAATTTCCAAAAGTCTTTTAAGATGAATTACAAGGTTATATATACAAAAAAAAATTGGTGGAGAAAGATCAGGTTGAAGAAGAGATTTGGTTTCTAAGATCTCACATGAGTGCCATAGAAGCCAATTTGGTTTCTAAGATCTCACATGAGTGCCATAGAAGCCAATGTGATCCAGGGGGAAACTTTTTCTATATGATTCTCCATAGAAGCCAATGTGATCAGGTGGGAAATTTTTTCTATATGATTCTCCTAGGTATAATAGCGTCTGGATACTCAAATTCTCTACTCAATGGAGTTACTGTTGGGGTATGTTTTTGGGCTGGGTTTACTTCTTTAATCTATCCTATTTTCAAGATAAAGGAGTTGCAAGAAATTCTTGCAACCAAGAAACTCCATCCAGAGGTAAATGATAACGAGGATATGTGGAGGACTTTGGTTATTATTCACTATCTCTTCATTGAATTCGCGGTTGTGAGTTAGTTAGCAGTTCTTTTTCTTTTAATCAACAGCGACAACATATAAGGTCAAAAATCACTATGAGACATTGCTACTGTAGTTAGTTGCCTTCAACTTGAAGGAACAAGACCAGGGTACATTATATAAAATGAAAAATATTGTACAAATACACAAGATAATCTGCACTTTCATGACTGTGGACTGGTAACATCAATTTGTACAACACATTAAACTAAACCTATTAGATATTGGTTTTTACCTATTGAAATTGTCAAAGTGAGTTCAGGAGGAGAGACCTTGTAATGAAACAAGTGTATTTCTGCCACTGATCAAAGGTTGTTAGTAGCTACAGTGTCCAGTAAAGTATACCCTTTATTTAATAACGTAGAAATTTATAAGAGTAATACAAATAAACAAAGAGGAGCAGCTGATCGGATAAGAAATTACCTTCTTGGTTATAAACTCGCATTGGGTTCCTTTACCCGAAGCAGGAGTAACAACAACCTGTAAAAAAAGCATGATCCAGGCAAATTTTCTTTTCAAACTTAAAAGTAAGGAGGGACATAAAAACATCTTTCCCAGAACAACAGGTGCAGCTCTTGATTTTCCTGAAGTTGTTTCTAGATAAGTTTTGATTTAAATCAAGCGAAACAGAGAGGATCAAGCTGAGGCAGGGCTTGTGGCTGTAAGATTCACGAAAGTACCGCTGCAGGAAGCCATCCCAGCTTTCAGGTTCACAATCGTTTTCCTTGATTTTAGTTATTGCAGAAGTCAATGAGAATCATTGAAAGTATTTGCTCTGTTTTTGTTTCGCGGGTGCAATTTGAGGGCAAGAATCGGGTTAAAATTTGTGGCCGTGCACTCTGCTATGGAGACTCCTTGTGAGCTGGTGCATTTACTTGTGCATTTGATGTGTTGGGAATGGGCTGTGAAATCTCATGGTCAACAGCATGGATCATGCATCTCTCACCAACATTTTACAACTTCAGGCTTTTTATGTACGTGCAACACAAGGTTCAAGTTTGTACAATTCCCTCGGACGCTCAAACGGGAGACAACAATATATAGCTGCTACCTGCAAATTCATTGATGAAGACATTCGTGGCAAAATACAACCCGCAGGCATATTTTTCATCATGTTTGTAGAATATAGATGTTTGGCCTATATGGCACTCAGGCGTAGTAAACTATGAAAAGATAAAGAGTGGAGAACTAAGTGAAACCATTGAGATATAGATTTCTAGATTTAGATAAAGATCTCACGTGAAAGGAAGAAGAGAAAGGAAGAAAATGAAAGAACAAATGTTTATTTGCATAAATCATCACAACCCGATATTTATATAATACATATTGGTCGCAACGGAAACAACCTCTTTGTATAATTACATGGGTAAGGCCGCGTACATCTGACCCCCAGACCCCAACCTAGTTGGGAATATATTGGGTACGTTATGGATTGTAGATCACAACCCGATATTTGGGTTTGTGAGTATATTTATAAAGGATTTTAAAACAATTATAAAATGTAACCTAATTTTATAAATATTATAAAATATATTTACTAAATTTAAATTATTATAAATTAATTATACTCTATTCTATACTAGACTACAAATCTACAATAATGAAAAACAAATCTACAATAATGAAAATTTAATATTACAAATAATATATTCAATATATACTCTAAGACATGATCCGAAAACGGATGAAATTCAGCAAATTATTTTTGATTTTTTTTGAAGCTACAGGTTGGTTTAGTGCTGATGATTTTCTTTCATTTTCACATACAATAAATCAAACCAAACATACCCAATATATTCCGCCCAAAAGCAGGGTCTAGAAAATGTGAGATGTACACAATCATACCCTTATCTCTAAAGAGACTGTTTTCGTGGAGCCCCCAACTCGAATATAAAATCCTGGAGAATTGGTTATCCAGGAAATCGATCCATTGACCTCATGGTTATGAAGTCAGTTTGCTCACCACTTGAGCTAGGAGAAATTGATCATTTTCACATAAATACAAATACTCAAATTCATGACCTAACAAACGCCGCGGAATGATCTATACAATACCATATTTGTGAAGTTTCTTTCGATTATCTAATGATCAAAAAGCTTGGATCACTGATGCTCTCATTGCTCACTAATTTAGTCCTTTGTAGATCAAGTTTACATGTAGAATCAGGTTTAGCTGAAGAAGAATTATTGACTACAACGAAAAG
This sequence comes from Pinguicula moranensis, assembly GCA_028565015.1. NCBI lineage: Eukaryota > Viridiplantae > Streptophyta > Magnoliopsida > Lamiales > Lentibulariaceae > Pinguicula > Pinguicula moranensis. The sequence continues at coordinate 369,035 of JAOWBN010000015.1, read as the reverse complement.
AAAAGATTCAACTTTACAGCTAAAAAGATCTTAAAACGAAAGTTTGATTAATCTGCACAACTTTCAGTATCGTCATTGGCTCAGACGACATCTTCAAAGGTCGAAAAACGGAACCAAAGAAGCATTTAGTGTTCCATTTTCTGAGATGGGGGTGGCCTAGTCGTCGTCTTCTGCAAACCTGTAGAGACAAGTTTTGCAACACATTGTTTCACGTTGACTGCAATGCTCAAGGGAACCTAAGAGGGAACTAACTGCCAGGAAGACTACCTCGCATTTTCACTTCTCTCCATTCTTGGACAAGTGCACAGCAACAACACATGAAATGTGACAAGAAATCATCAAAACAGCCACCCTGCAAGAATACCAAGTATTTTCTAATTTGCATCATAAAAGGGAACTCTTTTTGAAACTTACGGGGGTTGGTTACCTCGATATGAAGAGTCTGCCTGAGCTTTCTTCTAATGCAGCATGTATAACAGCAGCACGAGAGTATTAGGGTATATGCTAATATATCATTACAAGCTTCTGCTGATGCTGTCATTATGTAAAAAATGGAATCATGATTTCATTCGGGAACTAGATTGCAACATTGCAAAAGAAAAGTTTGAGTATGCATACATATTTCTCTGCCTGTAGCCACGGATGCTATCTTTGAAAGTGTATCGCAAGGACAAAGCAATGTCTTTACACCTGCAATTACATATTTTCAAGGATTATCTCATATTGAGATCACATAGGTTGATAAGAACCAATTCTTGACCACATCAGCCGCTGGAAGTTCCTATTGTTTCAACTTTGATTAACAGAACATGAAAATAACTATCCAAATAAAAATCAAGGATAAAAGCTGCAAAAGATTCACTTGCCTACAGAACACATGAGACAAATACCTATGACACATAGGAGAATTAGTGATTTCTATGCAATACATTAATAGAGATATAGCTAGGAAGCGACCACATACATAAGTAAGGTTCAGAACAACAGCCAAGCAGATCTGCATGCCAATCGTCATCCCAAATCGTTTCCCTGGTTGATGGTATGTTATAACCTGGCGAAAGTGTAACTTCTCTGCATGCAGAGTTCAAGAGCACAAGAAGTTTGAAGTTTGAATTAGAATGTTGTAATGCAGAAAGAAAGGAGTGCAACTTCTCAGACGAAACAAAGTTAGATTTCAGTTTAAGTTGAAATATAAACCTTGAGCTCATTGGTGTATCAACTTTTCTAGCATGATCATCACTTGAATCATGTTCCTCTTCAGGCTTAGATTCCTGGGAAACTTTGCAAGGTGAATCTTTCTCTACAACAGAACTTTCTGCATGTTCAGTGACCTCCATCAGACGCTGGATTACTTCGCATTGGCCCACATCAAGATTAGCTTGAGACTGTTGAAGCTCCATCCGGAGCTTTTCACGTTCTTCCCGTATAGCCTTCTCAAATGGCAAATTTGGATAAGAAAAAGACAAACTTTTCTTCAAGATTTTCACGTCCTTTTCAGAGATTGCATATTGGACTTTTTGGTCATCTTCATCTAATGTGTACTCACGCTGATCCCTATGAATCTCTTCAAGCCTCTCCTGGGTACGTGAGGCAGCAATATGAATACAAAATCCATAGAAAACTATTATTTGCGAATGTGCTAGAAACCCAACATAACACCTTTCAAGAAAGTTGCATAACACCCGCATCCAAAATTACTTTCAGCTAAAAATTAGAGAGGGAAACACAGTATTTGACTTCTAAGACATGATTAAAACTTTCGCGTATTTAAGTGAAAAATTGTCTGCATCAAGCTATTAGTTGCAAACACAGACTATGAGTCTATGAAAGTGGATACAGGTAAGAAGAGAAAAAATTGGATCCCCAAAAAGTTCCCTTCAGAGTGAGAATGACCTCTAGAGTTTTAGAACTTTATATTCCAAGAAACAATTTTTTGACTTTTGAGTAAAGCAGATCAACACAAAATTCCATCTTTCAAGATCCAGAAGAAAATATCCAAAATTCACCAAAAAAAACTAGAAATCTTCATCACCTTCACTCTGGCATTGTCCAGAAGTGCAATGAGAGGAATAATTCTCAAGTACCGATCAATTTCCTCCTGTGCCCTCCTAAACTGATACACAATGTTCCAACCCATAGCCATCAAATACAAGTAGCTCCTTTCTTGGCAGCTATTCACAAGAAGATAAGCCCTCCTCAGAGCATCCTCCAGCTGCTCCAATGGCTCCCTCGTCTCCGGGTACATTTTCATCTCCGAAATCTTGAGTTGCCCCAGCAAATTCCCTATCAATTTCACATGCTGGGCGAACTGCCTGCAGTTCTTCTTGTGCATTCTCGCTGTGTTCGCGGCCTTCACAATCAAAGCAACTAACGCCACAGCATTTAGCCCAGTTAATTGAATGATATTCGCAGCCTCCCCAAAATGCTCCCATGAAGCCATCTTCAAAGAATTCGCTTTACCCTCAAATCTTGTGACTTTTGAGTTGACCCAGAAAGGACCTTCAAAGATTCCTTCAAACAGTTGAGAAAATGGGGAGAAAAGAGAACCCCAGCTGCCATGGACAAATGGCAACTAGCCAACTAGAGTGTTTTTACATATTTCTAATTAAAACTCTAGACAATTGACGGTTCGAAAAGAGTGAGTGGGGAAACACATTGATGTTATTGTGATGTGCATTGCTGATTGCACAGCATGGAAAGCAGGATTAAATACAAGGGGACCTAAAATTTCCTTGTTTTTGTTTTCAGTCTGAGCTCTTAAGGAAGATGAACTTCATTTCATCCGAAAGGGTACGATTGGTGTCAAGGCGAATAGTAAGCCATTATTAATAATTATCAGTCCCTTGTTTGGTAATCAAAGTATCTCGACCCACTGCCCGTCAGATAACGTTCCGGGCAGGGTTTGAAGGTGGACAACTCCAACATTGTTGTCTAGCCTTCCCAGGTGAGTTTACGCAAACCATCAATTATTTTGGTGTGCTTAAAACCTAAATTACCCTTACACTTCTCATTTATTATAAATGACCATACATAAATTGTTCAAAGAATTAATTAATATAATAATTTAAATTAATTTAATTAATTATTATTTAACTAAATTAAATTAATTAGTATAATAATTTAAATTAATATATTAATTAATTGAATTTATTTAATTTATTATATTAATTAATTGAATTTATATTAATTGGATTTATTTAAATTATTATATTAATTAAATTAAATTAAATTATTATATTAATTAAATTAATTTATTTAAATTATTGTAACAATTAATTATGTTATATTAGTTAATTTAATTTATTTAAATTATTATATTAATTAATTTAATTTATTTAAATTATTATAACAATTAATTATATTATACCAATTAATTTAATTTATTATATTATTATATTAATTAATTTAATTAAATTATCATATTAATTAAATAAATTATATTAATTATTATATTATATTCTTTAATTTAATTTATTCAAAATTATTAATTTAATTAATTTAAATGAGTTAGAAAACAAGTATTATATGTATTTGGGTAGGACATTTTGGTAATTTCACTTTATTTATCCAATATTGTAGGTAATTCATCTTGATATCGCCAGATACCAAATAAGGAAGATCGATAAGCCGCTGTCTAGAGTTGTCACTATCAAACGAAGGATGAACAAATTGGTCCGGAGTAAACCTGAAATTATACTCGAAACAGGATAACTCCAATCAGAACACCAAACCCACCTTAAGGGTTTATTTAGGCTAAACTTCTAAATGGACCCAAAAAATCAAGTATAAAATCTTTGAGGATGTGTAGGCCCAATGACCCATGGATAAGGAATCAGGTTCTCTCCTGTCCCCCTAGATCCGCCAATAGATTCAGAGGAGAACGAACATACCCACGCCCACCATACCACCCCAAACAAAAAAATAGTAATTTTTTTAGAAAGAAAAAGGAAATTTAGTCTAAACCCTAATCTATAATATATTATTCTTTACGCGGTAAGGGTGACCAAACGGTCCGGGTCGGAAATCGGGTATCGGGAAACCCGAAGACCGAATTTTCGATTACCCGAAAATGTCGGGTAATCGGGAATTCGGGACGGGTTCGGGTTTTGGGTAATCGGGATATCGGGTATTTGGGAATCGGGTAAAAATTTTTTGTTTTGTTTTTTTTTTACGTTGGAATTTTTCGGGTATTCGGGTATTTCCCGAACCCGTCCCGTCCCGATACCCAAATACCCAATTTTTTCAGGTAATTGGGAAATCGGAACGGTATCGGGAAACAGGAATACCCGTCCCGATTTCCCGTTTGGCCACCCCCACGGCAAGCGGATGTAACATTTTCTTTACCAATCATCCATCAATTATCTAAATTTTATATTAATCAGATGAGATTAGTTATAATGCGGCCAAACCACCACAGAATATCATGGGCCGGCCCCATCTATACCAAATTATGTATTCTATAATATAGCGGGAATGGCCTTTTTAAGGTGATAATATAAAATTTGGAGTTGTCCCAATCTCATGATCCGAGAGTATATTCTAGATAGTTCTATTACATTTGATTTGATCTTTTGGGTGCGGTGCATTTGCATTTCAGTCTCATAAAGTTTTAAAGAATCGAAATACAAATGAAATGTTAAGAAAAAAATGGAAGTATTCTAAGAAAATGATTCTCAAGCAGTAGAAAATTGACATTGAGCTTGCCATGTCACTAAAAGTTTTAAGATTAGCCATCATAGGTACCAACTGGAACGGAGCATCATTGCTGGAAATTGGGTGGCACCATCTTTTACAAACAAAACAGCCGGCTGCAACTTTAATTTGCTGCCAACGTTCAAGTTCA
>JAOWBN010000015.1:346489-357454 GCA_028565015.1 Pinguicula moranensis | reverse complement strand
AAAAGACTATAACTTTACCTGATTATGCGAGCATCCAAATGTCTTAATGTAGATTGTCTGCACAATATCCAATACGACCAAACACATTAGATTTTTAGCTCAACAAAAGCAATGCAATTATCTACAACGATAGAGAATGAACCACCTGAGTACCCGGAATTTTAGCAGCGATGTCAGAGCTCTTAAGAGAATCTCGCAAAGTGTTATTCATCTTTTTAGACTTTGGCTTTACACCGACAGACTCAACAATCGGCAGCCGGAAACCCGCCGGTACCCCGCCGGAACCCCCCAGCAATATATCCTCTATGTCCTCCATCGGCTACGTGTCTGGCACTCCGCGGGGAGGCTGGAAAAATGACTGCAAGCATTTAATTGGGCTATTTGTTGGGCTGTAAATGTGGGATGATAGGTTTTAAATTGAATATATATCTGGGCTTGAGAAAAAAAACTCGTAAAAAATTGGCGTTTTTAGTTGGGCCTAATATCATACATTTCTTATTGAAGCTTTATGTGGGGGTAATTATTTATTATTGAAGTTTTTTTTTGAGTGTGTGGGGTAATTGTTTATTATTGAAGATATTCAATGATCGGAAAACTTTATTGGGTTTCTAATTATTGTGTAAATGACAACGAGCCACAATTGTTTTTTTAGGCAATTTAAAATAAATTTACATGAAAAAAATTTGCACATAAAAGTGCACTGTACAAATATCAATGAGCCACAAAATTAATGGATATTCATTCAATTTACAAGGTGTGAACCCAAGGATGAGCAACAAAATACAGGGTAAATTAAAAATTATCCAAAAGGATCACGAAACTTTTTTCAAAAACATTCAAAAAAGTAAAATTCGTATATAATTGAGGATCACATCCCAATCCGAAAGTGTTAATTCCAAAGGCATTTCTATATTAGTTTTCAACCATTCTCACCACCTCATCTCCATCCAATCCACCACCTTTTAAGGGGAAAAAAAAGGCTTATTAACGAAAGATCATGTTATTGTGTATTGCAAAACACGCAAGCCTCATCTATTGATTTATGCCTCACTCCTCTATGGGTAGAATGTGGAGCTTCCTCATATTAGCCTTTCGGGCACGGGTGGATCTAGGTGAGGTCAGGGGGTCTGGTCCTGGACAGTCTCCATTGAGGGCTAAGCCCCCTCCTCCAATTTTTTGGACTCCCTTTAAAGTTCCCCCCTAAAATTTTGAACTAAATTCTTCATTTGCTTCAGGTTATCTTCTCACAAGTGGTTGAAAATCTAAATATCTGACTTGATAGGCTGAATTTTTATCAGGCAATGATAATCAATACAGTCTCCATTGCAAGTGTTCGATGTCTGAATTTCTATGATGGCATACCATGATCTGCAAGTGTTCCATGTGATAATATTTGAGGATGTTATGAGCATCTCCATCACATCTGCAGTTCTTAGACTAATCTATGGTGGGTTCATGTGTTGGTGTTGTGTTCATCTAGGCAAGAAGCCCGTCTTACACAGAATTATGTTGTATCATGTATGTTAAAAAATATGTAAAATTACAAATATAGCCCCACTTAAACCAAAGAATCTTAAAACACAAAATTCAGCCAGACACGTTTCCCAATTTGAACGTTTATCATTGTGTGCCATTGATATTACCACATCCAATATCTTTGCGAAAATCCTCATCTTGAGCAGAGTGCAACTCATCCAAGCCATCACAGTTAGATCAAATCCAACGGACAAAAACCTCTCATTCAGACTATCAACAGCCACCCGATCAAGATATTTTAATGGACAAGATTGACAATCACACAAGATATAAAGTTTGAGATTTCGAGAAAAAAAAAAAGATAGGCACTTCAACTTCTTCATCAAAAATGTTTCTTGAATCCATTCATCTCTTCCGGGTTTTTTCGTCTCACAATCTTCTGAAATCTTACTACGCTTGTGAAATTCTATAGTTATCTCATCTGAGATTTTGTGTTCAGTTAGTGACCTGTTGTCACTTCTTTTCGGTGTCTGTTTTGCCGACTAGTTTTTGTTTGGATCTTGTGTTCGGAACTGTGAAGAAATATAAGCTACAAGTCATTCGATTCCGGAGCTCAACGTGAATGTATTCGGAGTGCTCTCCGAAGAACCACGAGCCTTATTTCGCTTCTTCAACCTTTACTGCTTTATTCTGTTTGTTTCATTTGCAGAAGTTTCAGAATATTTGTTAATGAACCTTAAATCTATCAGATCTGGGGGGATAAATCCTAACATTGTAGTTGTCCAATTTGGATTATTAACTTGTTTTTAGATATTTAAATACTTATAATCCCCAATATCAAAAAATTTAAACCGAACACTAGTATTAGTAAGAATTTAATACTCAATTGAAGTACCGAAAAAAAATACTCAATTCTAATACCTCCGAACAAGGCCTAAAGTAATTTCAAAATATTAGAATAACATAGGATTGTAAAATATCTGTTAATATATTTTTTTATTATCTAAATTTGCTGAAGAAAGTAACTGCATTACAGTTACACACTGCATTTTTCAACAATGCAAGGATTAATTAACTCTATATCCATTTTTACCAAATATATCTACCTTAAATCTGAAATTACCCTCGTAATTAAATACCAAAACATCACCTGGATTCAAAAGATTATCTTCATAGAACTTCTCCCAACCGTACTCCACACGTATACTACCATCTCTTTTTAATAATCTCACGTGCCAGATATTGCGATTAGGAACTATCAAAATGGCATCATCCACAGAGTCTTCCTCCATATCCTCGAGGGAGGAGATAGGAAATCTCTGCATTATTATTCAAATGAATAATTTTAAACTGGTAAAACTAGATATCATCACAATCTGCACAAAAATGATATAACGCAAGACAAAGAGTCTCAAGACAGTGCATGACAGAGTCGATTTCACCATTATACCCTCATATTGAACATTGGTACATAAATTAACACGGAATATAATTGTCTATTTTGTGGTGTCTTGCGCTATTTTTGTCTTGCCCTATATCATTTCTCCAATCTGCAGCATATTTCAAATGTTTGGATCGGGGGTTATGGCCCCCGATACCAATGTTTGTACTGCAAGTTTTCATGTGCCTAAATGAGTTTATCGAACTGAAATAATCAGATGATTCAAGAAACTCGTAATTTTGCAAATGAAATGACAGACAAATAAGAAACTTACTAGGCCACACCCTGAGATCCCCGGGACAAGAAATTTGTAGAAGCTTAACCTGGGAAAATTTGTATTGGCTCCCATGTATTTTGCCGTTAGTTGGATTCACCTGGCCTAGCTGTTGCTGGGATAGTTAATTTTCAATAGGTCCAGGGTTCAACCCCCGTATTTCATAATTTAAACTTATTTGCCAAATAAAGAAAAATAAAATCTCACTATAATCTAAATTACAACAGGATCCTATTACAATAAAAGGGATTCAAGATTTGACTGTTTATTGTCTGCCCAGAAAAGAGGAATAGAATCCTCGGGTAGTTGAATTCTAATCGTGCAATTATGTCCAAATAAATGCATGATTTGTTTTTTTGCTTTATAATTGATTCTTTCTTTTACAATAATGATTTCTTATTAAAAATTCAGTGAAAACAAGTTGACATTTACAGAAGTTGGTGAAAAGTTACTGAGAAATAAAAATTTACAGATGAAGGCGAAAACATAGCAAACAATGAGTTAAAAAATTGTAAAGAGGAACTTCTGATTTAGGCATCACTTCAGTGAGAAGACGGCTTCAAATTTTGCTTTCTACTCTAATCCGCTATGGATTTAGAGCTTGTGTAGCCTATCTTCTCCGAGTATCCATCTCGTTAACTGGCTTGGATCCATAACTTGAGCGCTGCACGACTTGGGAAAAATCCCCAGATCAGCGCCCACTCGGGCATGATCCTTGAGGGCACCATCCATCTCTGCTTCAGTAGCAGTATCATCCATATAATCCACGGTGTTCATACGAAGAAGATCAGCGTAATATTTTTCCTTATCTGTGTCATTTTCGAAGGGTTCCATTGCAGGGGCCTGCAAAGTTTCGGTGCTTCATGAGCCGTACAGACATAGCAATGTCTTGGGGAGAAAACAGGAAACTCAAGTTGCAGTTGAGAACTGATGGTAATCAGTATGGACACGAACAATTTTACATCGTAAGAGTATAATGCTCACAAGGATCATGGACAAATGCAAAGAGTTTTGGATCAAGGATATGACTCTTAAGTACCTGAATAAGACCAGCATAATGCTGATAAACCGCACTGTTTTCATCCTGATCACCCAGTAACGTACCCCCATACCATCCATTAGCATCGTCCACCGCTGTCATTGCAAGGTATCTGGAGAAAGAATAAATTATGAACAGGAGATGGTCCCTTTCAGTGTCACACAAGAGGAATTTGAGATGGAAAGTAAAAGCGGAGGCCGAGAAATTACTGATGGAAGATATCTTCTTCGTTGCTCTCGACAACGGGAGAAAACAATCCGATGTCGGATAGGCTATAAATTTTCTCCTTATCATCAGGTTCGCCATTTGAAGCTTCATTAGAAGCTAATTTCGGTCCAGAACTACTATCCTCGAACTTCCTCTGGCCAAAAAGCCAATTCGGACTCTTGAGTTGTATTTCTCTGAAAAGATGACTCAAAATAAACAATGTCTCATGCCAAAATTTAAATGTACTTTTTAAAGTGTAAGAAGATTAAATTTGCATCGACGGACAAGGGAATTAAAATTTTGATTCCCATTAAATGAATGGATCATGTCCATTTGGATTGTCAGTAGTAACGGGAAATGATATAGCGCAAGAATTCTACCGCAAGAATTCACAAGAATGATGAACCCACCTGTTAAATATCAAATGGACGATTGTGATTGGTGTTTAACAGGTGGGAATTGGTGTTTAACAGGCGGAGTCCATCATTCTTGTGAATTCTTGCGCTATATCATTTTCCTACTAACATATTGATGATGATATCTTAGTTATGAAAAAATAATAATACTTTAGTTTAAGTAGCCACTTACGCTGCATCAGGTGCGACCCCGAAATTTCCTGATCTTTGATCAAGCTCACTGCAAAGTCTTACATTCTTGATTGAACTACAAGTTCTTTCAATCAATTTATCGAATGACGTCAACTTCATGCGTGAGAAGTCCTCTCGGCAAGCAGGAATTGGGGCCAACGGAGATTTTGTTGTTAAAGGCTTAGGCTCATCTAAAGGGCTGTCACTCAAGTGAAAATACATATTCCACGGATCAAGAATCATAAATGAGTGCCAGTTAACTTGAATGCTAGCTGTGGTGGGTTAATCTCATACCTGTTGGGTAGAATATCATCTCCTATCCCAGATACATGAAGGTAATAATCAGAGTCCAACTCCCATAGAGCAGGTTTTCCTTCTCGTGGTTGGAAGTAACCCAAAAATCTGCATAAACCGTTAAACACGGTCATCCGACCATATTTTTACACAACTTCTAACGAGTATAACAAGGATCACTAACATGATTCAATAAATGGGCTCAAAGAAATGGATAACTATAGTTTTTAAAAGTATATCTCAAGAATACCAAAGAATCATAACCTACAAATTTATTGCATCCTGCTTTTCCCCATCCGTGTAAGCATTGCTGTAATATCGCTTTATAGATTTTAAAAATTCCCTAGACTGAGTTGTAGCTTTCCATTTTCCCTGCCTCTCTGGAAACACCTATATTTAGCAAGAAGAGAAACATTTCATACACAAATTGTTTGCCACATTAAGTATAATCACCAAATAAACTAAATGTAAAACAGGATGCCATGAGAAAGGCATACAGTATTATGTGCAGCTGATCCGCCATACTGATGTGCCAAGGCGTCACCCATGCTCTGGTACATATCCATGATAGCAGCTGCAATGCTACTGTCAGGATCCAATTTAGGATTATCTGTCAAGCCCAGTGCATGAAGTTGATGGCCAAGAGCTACCAAGCCATAAGCATATTGTGCAACATTTGTCCTGTCCAAGCAGTCAATGCAGTTGGTACGCAGAACCCCGCTTTGAAATCGGGATCCTATATTAGTCAATAAAGATACGTCCCTCCCGCTTTTTTGACTAATTTCAAGCTCCATATCTTGCATAACCAAAGAACCAGTGCTGGCATTACGCCTTAAAAAATCTCCAGAATCAGGTCTTAAATCTCTAAGAGAAGACTCCCTGCAGAAACATCGTTTTATGTCAACTACAACAAAGTTGTAGGACCATCCATATAGGAAAAACTAAAAAAGAAGGTGACATAATTGTAAAAAGTGAGGGTGGGATGAGAGGAAGAAGAAACAAAGACATTGAGGAAAGAAATCTTCATATCATTGATAGAGTTTCTATACTATTGTCAAACAAAAAATATCAGCATTTAAAGGTCCAGTTGTCACTTATATTTATTCAAAATTTCTGCTTATGGGACCCAGAACTAACAAGATTAAAGCTGTTTCAGCACTTTAACATCTAACCACGTTAACCAAAGGGAAGAAAAATTTCAGGTAATACTTGAAAACACAGCATTATCTAATGGCACTTGGCACGAAAACGTTAGGTAGATGAAGTTCGGGAAGAATATAAAAACGTAAAAATGGCAAAGAAAAAAAGGCCATAGGAACCAAACCAAACTGAAATATATTAAGTAAGAGGACAAAATAACCTTGCAGTGCTAGTCCTAGAAAGTTGGATGCCCTTTTTTTTCTTGACTAATGGTTTCCCACTGTAATAAAATCCCGTCAAATCAAGTGCTTCACTTGCAACTCCACCCAAAACTGCCAAAACATTTGCAGACTTGCTGGAAAAACACACAGAATAGTTAATGTAGAAAGAAACAAGATGCAATGCGCTGGCAAAAGTGTCTGCTCACCTCTTAGCGAACTTGTGAAAGTCCCAGTGGATGAACTTGAGATGACTTTCTTCAGGTAGAATCTGGTTTAGATAACCCACAGCGTTAGCAAACTCTCGCCTTAACATCATTTCCCGTGGTCTTTTCTCAACTGTCTGGAATCAAATAGCACATGCCATAAGGAAGGGAGAAGTTATAATTCACACAAACACAAGACCCCAAAAGATCATGGTTTCAGCATTCATCAGATTAGCTACAGAAAATATACTCCAAATAAACAGATATATTAAGGCATATATTCCCCAATTATCAGATGCTTGCACCATGCAATAAACGACAGACCTTGATCAAATTAAGAACAATGATTGGATTTCCATATCTTCTAGCCAGGTCCTCAAAATGCAGTCCGGTTGCCTCATATGTTGGATCATATCTTTGCACTTCAAGTTAAAAAACAAAGACCATGATAAGGTTAAACATGAAACGAACAGCCAATGCCCTAAACATTCAAATACCATGCATGAGAACAACAGCGAGGGAATTCGTTTTCCTTACAAATAATATCAGGCTTAGGACTGAATCTTGACGCTTCTTGGGACCAGAAAAGTGGAATAGAACCCCTCATCTGTACAACAGAACTCATTTTTCCTTTATATGACCCAGCTTCATCATCAAGAACAATTTGCTCAGTTTCAACATCATTGGCTACCCGTCCATAATCATTAACCCCTCGTTTCAGATAACTGCACTAGTAGCAAACACCAATTACTTTAGAATCCTATAGACATAAATGTACTAGAAATCTACAATTTCTCTTGACCAAGAGTAAGTTCTCATTATAAATAAAACTTGCAACAGCAAGAATATGTCAGGCAAAACCCAAAAGATGCATCTTTGTGCTAATTACTCAAGTAAACTCAGCAGCTTTAAATACAATTTACCGTGTCCCAGCGAAATGGCGAGAACGCCTGGAAATCAGAGATACACTAAAATCTCTCCCAAAAATTGATAGTCTGACCTGCAGCAATTAAAATAAAGATTTTCATCAGCGAAAAAATGTATAGCGAGCACATGATAACACACTCCAAACACAATATAAAGATACTACTATCAGGAGTCCTAACCAAGAAAATCTAACACATTTCACATGCTTGGTTCCTAAGGATATAGAAAGGATTACTATAATGGTTGACTTTTAATAAATTGCAGTAAATACAGCATATGAATACACGTGGAAGATCTGCATGTGATGCAGATAGTTGAACTTGATCTAGAAATGGACAGGGCTAAAATATTAGATCTATAACAGGAAGAACCCACCTGTTTAAAGTTCCCATGAACCAGAGCTATTGTCCAAATGGAGTTTCTGCATCTTGATCGAATTGCTTCTGTCAGAAAAGTGTTCCAAACAAACATGTTATCATATGGCATCCCAGCTTCGTGCAATAATAGCACATTCTTCTGTAAACACTGCATTATAGGATATGTGTAGCTGTAGAAAAAGTCCTTAGTCAAATCAACACTGGATAATAGCTTCTTGTACCTGCATAAGAAGAAAACTTCATCAGGTTCATGGTTTCAGTAACAGAGATATCAGAAGGCACCACAGCAATCATACATTTTCTGTTCCATCAGGAAAAAGGCAGCAATAATGAAATATAACAAATGAATTAACAAAAATACCGTAGTTCAGTTTTCGAATGAGCAACATCAGTCTGAACTGTGACATGTGGGATAGTAATCATTTGGCTCTCATCTATACTATAAATAGCATGACCACATACACATCCAATTTGCCGCCGCTTTGTCACCAGTATCATATAGTATGACTCCAAAAATTTAATGCAACCTAGTGAAAAAGATAAAGATGCAAGTCGATGACTTTAATACAAATGCATATAAGATCGTTTTGAACTCATATTGGTACTTCATTCGGCTAACTTACCAACAATGCCATATACCTTGGCAACAAAAGTTAAACCTCCAGTAGAACGGTTTCCCTCAGAAATTCTCTGGAGCAAGCTCTTGACTTCTTGTGGTGGATATACTACTGGGTCTTCACTGATATTCAGTTCAGTGGGCTCCATTCTATCAATTTTCAAGACCCGGAAGAACCTATGGTTTCTGTCACTCCCGATCAAATAGAATCTCTGAAAAAACAAAATTATCCAGTGAAACAAAGTTCTTCTAAAAAATACGATAAGAGCTAAACTTCAGGTTTTCCATTTAGTTTAAATTACAATAAATTAAGAATGATGGGCCATCTGCTTCCATTAACTCAACCCCTAAACTCAAGGAAATATGCTTCATTATACATGATCGAGGAAAAACAGAAGATCTACTAAAATATGGATGTGTGCTTTACCAAGAATCAGCTAGTGATGGACAATTTTACCAAACTATATACAAAGATGAACTCCCTCCGCCTCCAGCATTAAATATCAAAATATATCAACTTACTGCACGAGTTTCATAGAGGCGAAATTTCTCCAAGGAGTACGAATTAGGGTCGGGCGTGCCATCTGGGTCATTTGTAGGGTGTATTTTTGAAGAATTCGTGCCATACAGTGGCGGAAGATTGGAATGGGATTTCTGGTTTTCTGTCTTCGTCATCTTCAACTGGGTAGCTCGTGCAGAACGAGAATGGGTTATGGATGATGATCACCTCTCTTCTAGGCTGACATTAGCTTTTCTTTCCGCCTTTCTTCTTTTTTTCGTCAGTAAGTCGTGTATTGGAGAAGACCTTAGTAAAAGCGGAGTTTGGTGTGAGTGTAGCATGATGGCCGGCCCATTAAGCTTTGATGTCAAATAGCATTAACACTAAACTCAAAAGTCCAACAACCCATTTTACGATAGGTGTTGTATCTAAAATTAGAGATAGGGGTGCAGTGGCTGACTACACTTTTTAACATCATCCTATAAATGGTACAGATGCAAGCAGATTGGAGAAGTAGTGTAATAGTGTCGCTCTATAAGAATAAGGGAGACGTACAACAATGTAGCAATTACCGGGGTATTAGGCTGTTGAGTCATACTATAAAATTGTGGAAAAGAGTTATTGAATGCATACTGCAAAGAGAAGTTCACGTGAAATAGAACCAAGTTGGGTTTATGCCCGGGAGGTCGACGATGGAGGCGATCCATCTTCTCAGATGGCTAATGGAGAAATATCGAGAACGTAAACGAAGTCTCTATATAGTTTTTACAAACCTAGAAAAGACGTATGATTCTATACCAAGAGAGGTTATTTGGGGATGTTTAGAAACTAAGAAGGTTCCGTGGATGTATGTGCGAGTTATAAAGAATATGTATGAGAGTGCGAGGACGGGGAAACAGAGTACTTTCCGATGGATATAGGATTGCACCAAGGGTCAGCACTGAGTCCGTTCCTTTTCGCGGTGATTATGGATGTACTTTCTTGGGACATACAAGAGGAAGTACTATGGTGTATGTTGTTCGCAGATGATATTTGCTTAGTGGCAGATACGAAGGAAGATGTTGATGCTAAATTGGAGCATTGGAGAGTGACGTTAGAGGCCAAAGGACTACTGTTGAGTCGCTCGAAGACTGAGTATATGGCATGGAATTTCGCGAATGAAACAAAGGAAAGTGAAATGGAAGTTATGATTGCGGATCAAGAACTGCCTCAAAAGGATAATTGTAGGTATTTAGGATATGTCATACAAAGGATGGAGATGTTGAAGGTGATATTATACATCGCATCAAGGTTGGATGGATGAAATAGAGGTCGGCTACTAGAGTGTTATGCTATAAGAATTTTCGACTTAAGTTGAGGAAAAATTTTATAGGACGGTTATAAGGCCAACCATGCTATACAGATCAGAGTGTTGGGCTATGAGATTGTCACATGTGCAAAAGTTTGAAGTGGCGGAGATGAGAATGTTAAGATGGATGTCTGGCTGTACATTATTAGACAAAATCCTGAATGGATCCTATGGGGATACATTAGGCATCGCATCTATCAGTACCAAACTAAGAGAGGGAAGATTAAGAGAGGGAAAATTTTTATAGGACGGTTATAAGGCCAACCATGCTATACAGATCAGAGTGTTGGGCTATGAGATTGTCACATGTGCAAAA
>JAOWBN010000015.1:319799-331265 GCA_028565015.1 Pinguicula moranensis | reverse complement strand
CGTAATCTTCCCGGGCTGCAGTCCATCAGGAATGCTTAAAATACTTGTGTTCTTATGCATGTCAGGTTCCTGGAATGGTAAATCTTGATAGAAGAATCCTGGAAGTCAATAGGAAAAGAGTCAAAGTTGTAAAGCCAGGATCTAAAACTTCATTTCCATCAACAGATATTCGGGGAAGCTATGCTCCACCTTTCCATGTACGTACTACCACTATTTGAAAACTTGTCCTACTTCTCCTGTCACATAACTAAAGATCTCATAGATCCTCTCTCTTTACTAATATTTGAAGGCAAATGGACTTTGTTGGTGCATTTAAAATGTGTCTGGAACTATGGTTTTGTTCCCATCAATATTTAGACCGATACATTATGATTTTCTACCATATGGTAGTTAGACTAGCTCTCTAGTGATACTCTCATTTTACTATTCATATCTGGAATTCTATGTTCAGACAAGCTGAACCATTTTCTCATAGTTGGCCAAAACTTCTCTGCCTTAGGGATTAGACGAGATGAACATTTTAAACACGTTACATTATGTATCCAGTCTAATCTAATATCCCTTTCTCGTCTATGAAGGTGGAGCTATTTCGAAATGATCAACATCGTCTTAGAATCGTTGTGGACAGTGAGAATGAGGTTGATCTGATGGTACAGACTCGACATCTCCGTGATGTTATAGTCCTTATCATCAGAGGCCTCGCGCAGCGATTCAACAGCACATCACTGAATACTCTTCTCAAACTTGAAGCGTGAACAAAGTCCAGCTACTTATTCCCTTTGATCCTTTTGATGTGCTCAGGAGTTCTCTTTGGAGGGGTGTGTTGTGGTGTGGTGTATTGTTCTACTGTAGATTAGCACTCTGTATATACTTTCATCGTTGAATTAGATAATCTCATATAGATTTGACTTTGAGGAAGAGGAAGACGTTGTGGCTTTGTGTGTATTTCCTGTTTCTGGCTTCACAGAAATATATACGTAGTGACAAATGGCCTGACTGGGCCAGGCTCGCTTTGACCAGTGACCGGTCCGGGCCTGCAAAATCTCTATTTTTATTATGATATGATGAAGAAGTCGAGTAATATTTCACCATTACGTTTGTTTAATCAACTTGAAATTGTATTGAACCAAAAATGTTAATTTATAAAACGTAAATAAATTTTTTGAGAGAAATGATGAAAAAACAAAACAAATTAATCAAGCTATTCCTAATAAAAAGTAGGTATTTTTAAACAATTGTACAACCTAGATTTCATATTTGCTTTCCAATTAATTATTGATCAACCTCGCTGGCCGAGCCATCCCGTTATATATGATATGGGTAAAGTATTATGTGACTACTTCTATTCTACCTAAACAAAAGAGCAGACGCAACATTATACTTGGATTTTGACACAATCTAAAAAAAATAAAAATTAGGGGGGCATAATTTTTATTTAGGGGGCCAAATTTTTTAGATAATATTTTGTCGAAGCATATTTAAATTTTTTGAAGGGCAAAAATATTTTTTTTGAATAAAATAGTACTAAAATTTGATTCAAACACAATAAAAAAAATTCAAATATATTCAAATTTTTTTAGACCAAAACATATTCAAATTTACCTAAAAATTTGGGAAGGGCTACCCCTAAATTCACCCCTGTTTTGACCCGACCAGGGGCACAACAATAGATGAGTCTCATTTTTAAAACAAAAAACTATAGTTAGATTAGATCCGTTGAATATCCTCACACGAACATACAATTATAATTACTAAGCCAAAAGAATCCATTTGATTGCTAATTCAAATGCCAGACTCAAGAAAATAAAACATTATGATCAGAATCTGCTTAAACATTACCTAACCATTTAGTTAAGTGTGCAACAGAGAAGCGCAATGCTTCAATCTAAAAACAGAAAAAAGATTTACAAATGATATACGAAGGCGTCTTCACAAGTCAAATTGAAAAGGACTATAACATAATCTAGATGGAGCACGACCCTCCTCAGAGGACAGACCAGACCACTTGATTTCAGCAATATAAAAACAGGACTCCATAGAAATGAAACTTGAAAAGCCAGAGCAAGATAGATGGATTTACTTTGTTTTGTTTTAGAGGCCAAACACGGAATTTATCATTAGGCCGAGGACCATCGATAAATGAATGTAACTTGAGGGTATTATGAGGTTGATATACCTTTGCCATCCACACCATCAAAACCAGGCCGAGTGTCTGATGGAGCATTCCCCTCCTCAGCCTTCCCATATGCTCTATCATTGATTGCCTTATTTTCATAGAACTTGGCCGTGTCGTAAGATGCATGCAGTCCTAATAAGAAATAGTAGACGAGGAGTATTGCTGTCCAAATAGCAAACCTTATGTATGAATCCTTGTCTATGGAACCGAGCAGGAAGATGTTAATGGCAATGGAACTTGATGGTAACCAAGGCACCAATGGAACTCCCCACATCTTAGGAGTGCGAGCTTGAGGGATGAAAAACCAGAGCGAAGCAGTCGAAAGTAACCAGATGGGCACAGTTATGCAGTACACAATCCAGCCGGTTTCACTGATTCCCCAGTAAGCACTGGTAGCTATTGAGGATGCTAGTATCAGGACTACAAACAGGATTAGTTTGTTTCTGTTCGCTGGTGATGTCTCTCCAGTGACATAGTACCTGCGGACGATAAGTGCAACCGCTACCAGCATGAAGATGAAGAGTGTCGCTATTGAAAGCAAATTGGCTAGAATGTCGAGCTCTGAGAACAAAGCAATGACTGCAGTTGAACCAAGCATGGCTACAGTGGCATTGATGGGAGTGCCAGTCTTGGGATCAACTTTAGCTAACCATGGAGGCATCATATGGGTTCGGGCAATGTGAGTTAAATATCGAGCTTGGCCAATAGAATTAACGAGCAGAACTGATGTCATGCCTTTCAATGCTCCGGCAGCTACCAAATATTGAGCCCAATTCAAACCAACCATTTGAAACGCTCGCGAGAACGGAGCATCCGTATCTATCTCCTGATACGGCTGCATCATGCATAAGGCTACAGCCAGCAGACAGTATATTGTGGTGGTGATCACCATTGATCCAACTAGGCCTATGGGGATATCTTTAGCAGGGTTCTTAGTTTCTTCAGCCATTGTAGCAACTGCATCAAAACCAACATATGCGAAAAATAAAACAGCAGAGGCTCTGAAGATACCACGAGCACCAAATGGGGCGAAAGGAGTGTAGTTCTTGGGGTCTGCCTTCATAAATCCAGCAATGATGATGAAGGCAATCACAATTACGTGAACAATGGAGGCAACGTAGTTGAGACGTGAGGTGCCCTTTGTGCTGAGAACTACAATCAGACAGATGATTATTACAACGCCAACAGCTATGGGATCAAGTTGATTGTATCCATCTGCCAGACTATTTACATGGATGCGGAAGTCATTAGGCTTATGATTGCAGAGCGTGGCAAAGTAAGATGTCCAAGAACGTGCAACAGCAGCACCACTGATCACATATTCTAGAATAATGTTTCCAGCAGCAATAAAGGCCACAAAATCGCCGAGCTCGACACGCAAGTATGCAAATGAACCTCCTGAGAAATGAAAACAAGATATATATCGCAGTTTCAACGAAAATTCAACCCAGATTCTCAATGAACAATGACAGAATTGCTCACCAGCAACAGGAATCTCAATGGCAAACTCAGTATAGCAGAAGACTGAGAGCAAGGCAGAGACTCCAGAGACAGCATAAGATAGGACGACTGCAGGTCCAGCATTGTCATGCGCCTCCTGTCCGGTGAGGACAAATATCCCAGCACCAATGACTGCACCCATGCCGAACCATATCAAATCCCACCATGTAAGTGTCTTCTTCATCTCGTGCTGGCTGCGGGTCTTCACCTCCGCCTCTTCCTCCACGCTCGAACGTGTCAGAACCCGGTCCATCACCCGAGCAGGTGTCTGTTTCAATGCGTTGACATAGTTGCCCCAACTCTGAAACGACTCTTCTGGAAGAAAATCATCTTTTGTACACGTGCACCCTCTCCTCCGTGTCAGCCCTCCCCCGGAATCTTCGCTTCCCCTTCCCATCACCATTCTGTTATATCCCTGATCAGCAACCCAGAATACGATAAGCAGTCAAACTCTAGAATCTAATCCCAGTGCATTACAACTCTGGTAAAAAATAATCTAAACAAATAATTTGAGAAACTAATAGGACCTAAATGCATTTGAGTTCCAGCAAGAGAAGTACCTTAACGATTGACGAAAATCGAGAAAAGCTTTAAACAGAGAGCAATCACATTACTAGCATTTCCAGAGTAGGATTTGTTAAACTGAAAATTTCCAGTATTATAAACGCGTACAAGTAAGTAACAGATAAATGATCTTGAAATCAATAAAAAAAAAATTCGAGATCCATTTCCCAGTAACCAAATTCCTGACCAACCGCCGCCAATATTTCGATCCCAACAGAAATGTCTACACGGGCCGATATACATGCACATTTAAATATTATTTACGTCCACGAGAGGCACTATATTTATAAATATATATCTATATCTATCTATATATTTGTATAAAAATTCGCAGCAAATCCAAACGCAAACAAGATAACCACCGCAGGCATAACAAACTCGCCGATACACACGTAACGTAACATATTACATCCATGCATCTATCTCCTTTGCGAAAAAGCTGATAAAAAAACTACCTAATCGTAGATCTCCGAGTAAATAGTCCAGCGATTGTAGAAATTTGGATCTTAGCACTCTAGTCTCTATGTATGCACAGGGTGAGGTGTTGTGTTGGTGTTGATGTTGATGTGCCGTACTGAAGTGTATGGATCATGTATTGGATTTGGATCTTATTTGACAGTGAAAGTGCGAAGAGTTGACGACTTATTCAACCCTAAAATTCGAATCTTTCGACGCTCGTGAATCTGGACTCTCTGTCTTTTGACAAAAAGACTGGAATTAGGGAAATTGCTTATTTTGTTTTTGCCTAGTTGACCCATACAAAATGCAATCTCTAACTTTGGAAAAATGCAATCTTTATCTTTCTGACGACTCGGTGGTCGAAATATTTAAATATTTTCGATAATTGCATTGTCGAAAGATTATGGAATCCAAATCGGGCTTAATTAGAATGTGTATCGGCGTTACAATTAGAACAGGATCCCGTCCTTACTTCCAGTCACATATATATATATATATATATATATATATGTATGAACTATTGGCTGAAAAACATGTGAAATAAAAAATTCGTACGGAATGGAGTTGGGGCCACTTTGATCAAAATCTCTCCATAGTCGACACGGTGTTTTGTTTTCTTTGGGGATATTTTAGAATCTTTTCATATTTTAGAATTACAATACTGCTAAAATATTGTAGAAATAATATAAACCTTTCAAATGAACATGTAGAAACATGAGTCCATTACATAAATGAACATGTAGAAATATGAAAAGAATCTGTCTTGTGTGCCGTGCATGGCCATTTTGCTGGAAGCAGCCTTTGAGGAGTATGGAGGAAGACTGGTTAAAGGGATTGCAGAGCTAGAAATGGTTTCGCTAGGCATGGGGGACAGATTTTTGGTTATGGACTGAGGAGCCAGATAGACAATATTATGTGAAATCCGTTTATAGATGCAGCAGACGTGAGGAGTGGCATCTTGATAACGTGACTGTTGCAGATATTAGAAGATCTGAAGCTCAAAGGCAGCAATGGAAATGAAGGAACCTCTGCAGATGCATCTGAAACTCCAGTAGGATCTTACAAATCTGATGTACGCGTGAAGAAGCTGAAGAATCAAGAGAATAAGTCACAGCCGTCAGATCCCACTTGATCAAGAGGCTGGAGTTACAAGCGGCTACTAATAGAGACGCCTTTACGTTTTCTTACATATTGTGATAGATATTTGAGCGAACAGTAGCTTGGCAGATAGGATTGTATATATACAAGGATTGACGAATACAGAAGTAGATTGGGGAAATTAGGTTTCATCAACCAAATCATATTTACTTTTTCTCGCTCGATTTCAATCCGCGAATTGGGATCTCACGGTTTATAATCGTTTCAACAGAAAGTGAAATTTTAGTTTTTAGTGACAAACATGGAAATAGCTACGATTTGGGGGGAGGAGTGTTAAGTATTAAAAGTATTAAATATTGTTAGGTGAGAGATGTTAGTAGGAAGTTGTTAGGTAAATGTCATATATATCACCTAACGCTAATTCTGTGTATATATTGATATCAAGCGTCATTAAATGAATCAAGATTGGATATCAATTGTTAACATAGTATCAGAGCAGGTTGGAGTTCTTCCAACCGATCTATAGCCTCATCCTCTATCAATACGTCCGACGATAATGTCCGACACCTCTAAAGAAACTGACGATCACTCTGCCTTGGAGACATCTTCTCCAACGATGGATTTACCTACGGATCCCACTACCTGAAAACAATCAGTCCATCCATCTCAGTACCAAATTACAACATAATAATTTTGGACTTATGAAAGTTGCCATCGGCGGACGTGATCGCCTTCGTCATCTAACGGGCAAACCACCACCACCGACGGAATCATTATATGAATACCTAATGTGGGAACAAGCAGATTTATTTGTATGCTCGTGGATACTCGACAATATTGATCGAAACTTGGTCAATCGATTTGCCAAATTTCCTGCGGTAAAAGATTTGTGATCGGGCCTGGAAACTACATACAATAGCGGCTTAGATGCTTTTCAAATTTTTAACCTCACGGTTCAAGCTAACCGTCAATGGCAATGCGACGAAACTCTTGAAGATGTGCATACCATCCTACAGCGGATCTGGCGTGGTATAGATCGTTGGGAGCCAAATCCAATGATATGTCCCTCTGATATTGCAGCCTATCAACGAATCTAGCAAGAAAATCATCTATATCAACTTTTTGCCGCTGTGAGCTCAAATTATGATAATGTGAAACGAGATGTTTTGAAACTTACTCCATTACCTACTCTGGAAATCGCATATGCCACACTTAGACAGGAAGTTGTGCGTCGCCAGATTCTTCAGACACAATTTGCTGGCGACACACAATTTCTGACTTGCCCAAAGTTGCTGGAGAATTACAATTTGACCCCATCAGTTTTCAAAAGCTGCGAAAAATGCCCCAAAATTTGGAATATTTGCATAATGGCCCCAGAAGTACTAATTCGAATTTTTTTTCACTCTGGATGTTTTGATTTACCTGATCCCGACCCCCCGGATCCTCTGGACTGTTCGATTGTGTTCACAATCTCCGGATCCTTAGGGGAAAAAATCCTCAGTGGCTTATTGACTGTGGTGCCACTGATACAATGACTTATGATGCCAGTGATATTTGTAATCGCTGCACTGCAAAGAAAATACAGATACAGACAGCTAATGGGGGAATTTTTAGCGTTCAGGGCGATGGATCGATTGAGATTTCTCCCACTCTTAAATTGTCCAACTGTCTTCATGTTCCGTCATTATCATGCAAATTACTCTGTCAGTCATCTGGTCAAGGAACTCAACTGCATGGCTCTTATATTTCCTACTTTCTTTCTCTTACAGAACCTTCGGACGGGGATGATTATTGGGTGTGGTACTGAAAGAGGCGGTTTGTACTACGTGGATGACGTGGCTCAACAGGAGACCATTGGGCTTGCTCGCGGGACGGCGGATACACGTCTTTAGATATGGCACCAATGGCTGGATCACCCTTCTTTCGGTTATCTTAAAATCTTGTTGCCGTCTCTTGCTAAACATGCTAGTTCTTTCTTCTGTGAAACTTGTATCTTAGCTAAGAGTCATAGACACTTGTTTTCCAATATGGATACTCGTGCGGCATCTGCATTTCAGATTATTCATTCAGATGTGTGGGGGCCTCCACCTCATTCCAGTCACAGTTTGTGTCAATATTTTATTCTGTTTATTTATGATTTTTTGCGAATGATCTGGATTTATTTCTTGAAATCAAATTCAGAAGTTTCGACTATTTTTTTGAATTTCTATAATATGATATCCACTCAGTTTCAAAAACAAATTCAAATTATTCGTTCAGATAATGGGGGGAGTTTGTCAATACTGAGCTGAAAAATTTCTTTCTTGCTCATGGGCTTGTTCACCAACTTACCTGTACCAATAGCTCACAACAAAATGGTGTTGTCGAACGGAAGAATCGTATCCTATTAGAGATCACCCGTGCCCTCATGCTTGAGTCCAAGGTCTCACAATACTTATGGCCTGAATCTACTGCATCTGCAACATACCTTCTTAATTGATTGCCTTATCGAGCTCTACACATGCATACCCCTATATCCACCTTGTCATCTCAAATCCCTACATATACACCTCTCACTTTACCTCAACGGGTCTTTGGGTGCTCTATTTTTGTCCATATACCATGGTCTAAACGGACTAAATTTGATCCCTATGCCTTAAAATGTGTGTTTGTTGGATACGGGGTTCATCAGAAAGGATATCGGTGCTATCATCATTCGACTCATTGAATGTATACTACTCTTTATTGTAACTTCCTTGAACGTGAGTTCTACTATCTTTCCCAACCTTGCGGTCAGGGGGAGAATATAGGTGATCCCCTCAGTTTGTTGCTACATCCGAGGATGTCGCCTGCTGACCCACAAGAGCTTGCCACAGGAACCACGAAGCTACCTCCCACGGAGCTACAAGTTGCTCCCATGACTGAGCCTCCTCCAGCCAATATCTCTACATCCCGATCTCCTTCGTCTGGAGCTCCTTAGGTACGTCATTGCACTCCTGAATCTGATATTGCAGTCATTACTCTTGATCCCACTATTGAACATAATACAGCAGAGCTTGAACCATATGTTATCCCCCCGAGAAGAAATTGAGGTATTCCAGCTCGACGATATGAGCCAGATCATGTTCCAAAATCATCCAAATATCCTATGGCTAACCTAGCTAGGGGGAGACTTACAAATTAAGCCTTTGTTTTTTGGCATCTGTATATACTGTGCATGTACCACGAACCTTAACTGAGACTCTAGATAAACCAGAATGGAGACAGGCTATGCAGAAGAAATGAAAGCCTTACTAAAAAATAAAACATGAGAAAAGTGTACACCACCATCCGGACAGAGGCTTATAGAATGTCGCTGGGTATATACTGTAAAACACAATGCTGATGGAACAATTGAAAGATACAAAGCCAGATTAGTGGCTAAAGGGTTCACTCAGACATATGGCCTTGATTACTCTGAGATTTTTTCACCGGTGGCAAAAATTGACACTATCAGAGTACTATTTTCTATTGCAACAAATATAGAGTGGCCCCTACATCAATTTGACGTAAAGAATGCCTTCCTACATGGAGATCTAAATGAAGAAGTACACATGGAGCCACCTCCATGGTATACCTCTGAGTTTAAAAATGGTGAAACTTGTCTCTTGAAGAAAGCTTTATATGGTCTTAAACAGTCGCCTTGAGCCTGGTTTGGTAGATTTTCAGTAGCCATGAAAACATATGGATATATGCAGAGTAATGCAGATCACACTCTGTTTCTCAAATGTTGTGGTAATATAATTACATGCCTCATCATTTATGTTGATGACATGATTATTACAGGAAGTGACACTGATGAGATTCAACAACTTAGAGGAAACTTGTTCAAATAATTTGAAATGAAAGATCCTTGACAACTAAAATACTTTCTTGGGATTGAAGTACTCAGATCAACCCAGGGAATATTGATCTCTCAGAAAAAGTACATCCTCGACCCCTTGACAGAGACATGGATGCTGGATTGTAAGCCTGCTGAGACCCCTATGATAATGAATCACAAACTTTAGCTTGATAACAAGACAAGCCTTGCAAATCGGGAACAATACCAGAGATTAGTTGGCAAATTGATATATATCTCTCATACTAGGCCAGACATACTGACATAGCCTACGCTGTAGGGGTAATCAGTCAGTTTATGCATCAACCACAGGTAAACCACATGGAAGCAGCTCAGAGAATAGTTCGCTATCTGAAAGGAACAGCAAGACATGGAATTGTGTTTAAAAAATTAGGGCATCTGAATATTGAAGGATATACTGATACAGACTTGGCTGGAAGTCAATTAGATCAAAGATCAACCGCCGGATATCTTATGATGATTGGCGGTAATCTTGTGACATGGAGAAACAAAAAAAAAAGTGGTGGCACTATGAAGCTAAATTCAGAAGCATAGCTAGAGGGCTAGTTGAGGTACTTTGGCTGAGAAAACTTATTTCAGAACTTGGGTTCCCAATCAGGGACCCAACACCCATTTGGTGTGACAGTAAGACAGCAATAAGCATCTCAGGGAATCCAGTTCAACATGATAGAACAAAACATATCGAAGTGGATTGACACTTCATCAAAGAAAAATTAGAAAACAACATTTTGAGTCTTCCATTTGTGCGATCTGAAGACCAACTGGCAGATATTTTGACCAAAGCAGTCTCAAAAAAGATGTTTGACCATACATTATCCAAGTTAGGTATCGGAAACCCGACGACCAAACTTGAGGGAGAGTGTTAAAGTATTAAAAGTTATAATGTATTAAATATATTAAATATTGTTAGGTGAGAGATGTTAGGTGAAAGTGTTAGCTAAATATCACACCTCTCACCTAACACGAGTTCCTGTATAAATTTGGATCAAACGTTATAAAAAGAATCAAGATTGGATATCAATTGTTAACAAATGATTGTTTGAGCTTGGAAGTCACCGAAAGAAGAGGAAGGGATTTAAAATATTATTTGATCAATTTGCAACGACAATATAGATTATAGTGTTTAGGGGCTTTAGGCAGTTTTGATTTTCTCTTTAAATTAATTAAGGGGCTAATTAATCACATCATTGTATCATATTTTGGCAAGAGCGATACTAGCTATGGGATTTGTTAAGTACGATCTGGGTACCTTCACTCTTCAGAATACCTATATGGGAAAATAAAATTGTGCCTTGGTTTTTTTTATCCAATTTATTTATTTTTTATCAAAGGTATTTGTTTGATAATGAATTCATTTTGCAGAATTGTGGAAACAAATAATCGTGGAGGAGGCCAGTGAGTCGGGGGGAGGGGGCCGCGGCCACGGGGACAGAGGCCGGATCTGTTTTTATTTCAAAAAGGCCATTGTACCCCACTCTAACTGACTCTATTTTGGTCGCAAGTGAAAAGATGAGGTGTTGCTCTAGCTTCTAGAGTCTGGGATCTCGGAGACGGAAGTCTGACATAGTAGAGTTATTATTACAGCCTACTTGTATGTACAGTTTTATTGAACAACAGTCAGCTCAATCACAGAATGATATGACAGCCGAAAAAGGTCACACTTGCGCCATATCACTTTTGTGAGAGACTAGAACTACTGCGGCTACAGAATGATATTGATGCAGCAACATCTATCACACTCCCGAGCCAGCATCCAACCCAAGGAGCGGAGGACCCCTTGTCCCTACCC
>JAOWBN010000015.1:295500-306721 GCA_028565015.1 Pinguicula moranensis | reverse complement strand
GTCTCAATTACCCGCCCGTGCTCACGAATCTCCTCCTCCAAATCTGCAGGAACAAAAGCAGTCACTGGAGTATGAGGGGCCTTCTGGTCTTGCTTGCAAGGGGGGCTCAATGGTTTCTCTCGGGGGGGAACGTCAAGACCTTCCCCAGCAGAGGCTGCAGGGGAATTGTCCGACGGAGGCACTGGATCCAAAGGCCTTGTCTCGACGGGCTCAGTGAGGTCGATGACAGATACATTAGCTGTGGGATGAGCACTA
The DNA here is from genome assembly GCA_028565015.1 of Pinguicula moranensis. Classification (NCBI taxonomy): domain Eukaryota; kingdom Viridiplantae; phylum Streptophyta; class Magnoliopsida; order Lamiales; family Lentibulariaceae; genus Pinguicula; species Pinguicula moranensis. The sequence continues at coordinate 306,466 of JAOWBN010000015.1, read as the reverse complement.
GGAATATTATGAGAAGTCTCCCCTTCCTCCACGTGTCGTACTTCAATATGGGCAACCTGCTGGCTAGTCACCAGGAAAGGAGGGACCAAAAGAGGCTCAACTTCCAAGGGTGGTCTGACTGTGCCACCAATATTTCCAACGGAATTAATTGGGTCAACTATCAACATTGGCGTGGGGCCTGGCAAGGAGACAGACTGAGAAATAGCCGTTGCAACCTTGGGAGGGGCGAGAGTCACCCGGGATTTTCCAAGTTCCGGCCACTCACCGGCGGCCAACTCCTCACTCAGTCGGGCCTGATTATTAGTAGTGTTTTTCCATCTGAATGGATCCTCCTTCACTTGGATAGGGAAGTGATGTTCTCCTACTGCCAAGTCAAAATTAGGCACTGGCTCCAGAAGGTTATTCTTGCGAACAAGGGCTCTAAGCAAGCCGTAATTTTCCCCCCAACAATCCTCAGTCCGAATTAACTGTCCAATAGAACCTATCATTTCTTTAAAGAACCGCATGTTCCAGCAGTGTAGAGGAATACCAGTGAATGACATCCATTTATCATTCGGGTGTGGCGCTGCAACTGGCGACCAGCGTCGAACATCCGAGAGCCCCGCCTCCGACCAATTTTGGTCAGGATTGAGGAACATGTCCACTTCCAACTGAGTCTCCATGATGATAAGGCCTTGAGCCCCCGGGAGACGCGATACCTTTACGTTCTCAAGTCCGTGGCGCCCCCTAATGATTTGTATCGCCTTGTCCCTGGAAACTTGGCCTAGATTTACAACAAAACAGAGGTCTAGCCACTTTGTTTCCTCATCAGATGGTGAGAATGTCAATTGCACCGGAGGAAGATTTGCTGCTTTAGGAGGCCGTTGAGATACCCCGCCACTCCGGAGGCGTTGTATCCTCGCCCCTTTCCCTGCTACTTTTTGAGTTCTTACCACGTTAGCACGTAGGGATTCATCCCCAATCTTTAACGCGTTCAGGGCACCTGTCATTTTACCAATGTTGTCCACCTTTTCAAAGCGCACGAAGCCGTATTTCTTTCCAACACGATCGAGTTTGGTTGGAAGGGTGATTTTCAGCACCTTCCCGTGGGATCCAAAGGAGGCGTGCATCTCCCCTTCAGTCCAGGACGCCGGGAAATTTGTGAAGTAGAATGTCGCCCCTCGCTCGCCCGCTCTGTTTTGAGTTGCGTGCGAGCTCTCAGCGGCCTCCGAATACAATGGGCCATTGGCTCTTCTGCCGCGAGCCTGAGTCCAAACGCCCTCTTCCCGATCCATGCTCGCAACGGGAGGGGCTTCCATGGCCCCCACTAGGGGGCCGGCCAAAGCCGCAGTATCCCCCATGGCGGGGAAGTGAAGTGTGTGCAGTGAGTGTAGTCGCTGAAGGTAGAGAGAAGCTAGAGGAAAAAGGAAGGAGAGAGAAGCAAATCGAAGTTCCCGGTCACAGAATGAAATGCCGTACAACTGATTAACTAACTGATTTTCTCCTTTGAATGACCTAAGGCATCAACACGTTATAATAGACGGAGGTGAGGAAGACACCCTCGACAACATCTTTCAAAAGAACTTATTCTTCACCAACAAGGAAACTCTTCACAGTGTCCACATTAGATTCAAAAACAAACTCCTCCCATGCTTGTTCTATGTCAAACCCATGTTTCAGGAAACTTTTGTGGCATCTATTGACGTCATGACGTTTTTGTTATTCAGAAAAGTCGTGTTATTTTATTCTTTATATGACTTGTATATAAGACATTTCATTCTCTTTGTACTTTACTTTTCGATAAATGAAAAATACCCAAAAAGAAAAGGAACAGATTTATGCTCCCGAAAACCTCTGACTCTACTCTTCTTCCTAAAAAAAAAATCATTTGTTGTTGTTCATTCTACAATTCTGCAATCCAGTAACTTCAAGATGGTATCAGAGCAGAACTAATTCTGAGAACACAAATTTCTATCAATCAATCGAGAAATTTGCATGAATTAGGGCTTGAAGAATTTTTTAGCAAAACGACTGAAGCAGAGAAGTTCTTGGAACAGGAATGCCATAAAAAAGAAATGGAAGCACTCATTGAAGAACAACTGCAAGTATATGGGTCAAACAGCCCAGGTAATCAGTTGGTGAGTATTCTGTTAAATGAAACAAACTTTTTGATATGGAAAAGCGTTGTGGTGTTTGCGCTCCAAGCAAAGTTGAAAATAGGTTTTGTTGATGGAAGTTTGAAGAAACCAACAAAAAATTCATCGTTATTTTTCAAATGGAAGTAGACCAACAATCTTATTGGCTCATGGATTAAAGGATGTATGATTCCAGATTTAATGAAAACATTCATGTTTATCCATGATGGAAGAGGGATAAGGTCGGGCAGATGCATTGGTTGTGCCGGTGAAAGAAGTGTGGAAGTCTTTTAGGCAGTATATTAAATATAATAAATATTGAATGTCCTATATGTATGAAAATGAGAATGAGAATGAAGTGAACGTGAGAAGATGAAGAGAAGGAAGAAAGAAAGAAAGAAAGAAAGAAAGAAAGAAAGAAGAAAAAGAATCGGATAATTTGAGAAAAAAATTGGGAAGAAAGTTTGAGAAGGAATTTGAGATAGTTTGTTTGCTTACTTTAATATTTGATCTGTATTTGTTTACCCTTATACAAATAATTCATAAAATAAAAAAAATATCTACATATTTTGCTTTAAACGAATGCTCTTAGAATAAAATTCATCATTAACAAAACACATTAAAATTGAATATATAGTTCCAAGTACTTCCAACTTGAAGAACAATACAAAAGCCCATATATGAGACTATCTAAATCGGGTATTATTGGGCCTAAGTATGAAGCTCGGCCCAGTTTTAGGATCCAAAGGTTTCCAATTCCATTGGGCATTGGCAACTTCACTCACCCAAATGCAGATTCCCGCCAATTTCTCAAAGTACATTGCTCTCTCAGTCTCTCTCTCTCTGTTTCATATTGGGCATCCTGAATTCCCGGTCAACATTCAAGATTAGTGCTTTGGCGTTTCAAGATTAGGGTTTATGCTTGCTTGAGTAGCCATCTCTATTTCTGTGTTGTAGCATTGCTTTGAAGGGATTTCGAGTTCTTGATTTATTGATTCTTGAGCTGTCAAGAATCGACAATGGGGATACCGGGACTGTTACCCCTTTTGAAATCGATAATGAACTCGATCCATATTAAAGAACTGGAGGGATGTTTTGTCGCCGTCGATACGTATTCTTGGCTTCACAAGGGAGCTCTTTCTTGCAGTACAGAGCTCTGCAAGGGCATACCCACATCCAGGTAATTGATATCTCCCATATCTTAAAATTCGATATTTATCATTTCTTCTTTTCTATGAAGTATCTATAACTTTTATATATTCTTTCATTTTTCGCGGGATGGGTGGGTGACCGATTGTCTTTCTGGACTTAAATATTGTCCCCCCAAAATGGGTTTCTGTAAATATTTGTTCTACTTTGGCGGAATGGTAAGTCCTTCCACCATTTGCACTGAGAAATTTGGGTTGTTTGGTTATATTGAATTTGTATAATCCGTAAATGGACTCTTTTTTAGACTGAATTCGGTTTTGGTTCAGCAAGTTCAGAGAAAATATTAGCTTGATGGAGTTTCATTTGGTTTCTCGTGTTTAATTCCTTGTTTTCTTCTACCTTTTTTTTTCATGTTTCCAGGCATATTGAATACTGCATGCATAGGGTGAATATGCTGCGTCATTATGGGGTTAAACCTATTCTTGTTTTTGATGGAGGACCTCTACCAATGAAGAATGAGCAGGAAGAAAAGCGAGCTAGGTATTTGATTCTTCCCGCAAAATATTTCTAGGATCACGGTTTGATCCCTTTCATAATGCATTCTTTATGCAGGTCAAGAAAGGAAAACCTCTCTAGAGCTATGGAACATGAATCAAATGGAAATCTCAGTGGCGCTTATGAATGTTACCAGAAGGCTGTTGACATTACACCTTCAATTGCCTATGACCTTATCCAGGTACTGCAGCTATGTTGTGACAAAAATTTATTGCTTTTTTATTATTCCGTATGGAACAATATGTGTAAAAACATTTATATGGATCTTAGGATCATTTTCGTCCCTCTCAGTAACTTTTTTTTTTTACAGGTTTTGAAACAAGAAAATGTTTCTTATGTTGTGGCTCCATATGAGGCCGATGCACAAATGGCATTTTTGGCTATAAACAAGCAAGTTGAGGCAGTCATTACAGAAGACTCGGACTTGATTCCATTTGGCTGTCCCAGAGTGAGTTTTGTAGTTGAATTGTTGTACTTTGTAATTCAGATATTACTGATTTCTTTGCTCTACTTCCTCACTCTTCTTGTTATTCGCTAATTGTGTGCTTACTATGTTGCAGCATTCATATCACAGATCACATTTACTCTGAATTTTCTATGCATGCAGATCATCTACAAAATGGATAAATTTGGGCAAGGTGTAGAGTTCAAGAATGCATTGCTACAGCACAATAAGGAATTTAATTTGTTCGGATTCACTCAGATGATGATGCTTGAGATGTGCATCTTAAGTGGTTGTGACTATTTGCAGTCTCTGCCCGGGATGGGCTTAAAAAAGGCTCACACTCTGATCAAGAAATTCAAAAGTCATGATAAAGTAAGTACATTTTGTTAAGCTCGTCTCGTTGGTTTATTCAGCTGGGAGCCGCTACATTCTGACCTCTGGATTATCCTTTCAGGTTATCAGGCATTTAAGGTACAGTGGAATAGAAGTATCCCCGCTTTATGAAGAACATTTCAAGAAAGCTATTCTAACTTTTTGTCACCAACGAGTTTATGATCCTGCTATTGAGGATATTGTACATCTATCTCGGCCCATGGACGTTATTGGTGAAGATTTAGACTTCTTAGGTCCATATCCTTTTGCAATGTAATATCTTTGTTAAGAAATCTCCAGAATGTCCATTTTTTTTGTCCTTTTGAAATCATACCTTAACTAGAATCACATCATTGCCCCAGCACATAGCTAGGGGTGTAGCACGAGGGGAACTCAATCCATTTACTAAAGTCCCAATTCAGGTATATGCTTGGCGTATATGCGTTCTATGCAATGCTATTCATCTATTAATTGTTTTTGTTCAAAAGCAGGGAGAATCTGATGCTAATGGAAAGATGCTTCAAGAAAATTGTTACCAGTTCAACAATAGGATGCCCATTGGTGCAAAGAAAAAGATCGATTTGCCAGCCCAAAAAAATCTTCTTACCAACTACTTTTGTATCCTACATCATGTTCTAATAATAGCATTGTTTTATTCTATATGTCCGGCGCTCATGGCTTACATGATATACACTCTGCTAGAAGATGCAGTTCCTTGGCACTGAATTATGTGATGCTGTTCCTTGTCAACATTCAATGACTAGTTTGTAAGTGAAATGCTATCTTTCCCTTAACATGTGAAAGGTTTTGCTTCCATTGAAGCTAAAAGTGAATTCAGAGCCCCACGAGTTACAACCGAGCTTCACGATAGCAATAAAGTCATCAGTCAGAGCGCAGATGTGCATAAGGTTAGTTCTGAAAAGACAAGTTGTAACTTGGTTCATGGTATCTAGTCACTGGGCCTTCTGCTGCTCAGTGAAGTGCGGAAGCCACTTGCATTATCTATCTTATAAAGCTTTTATTACTACTGTATAACTTTCTTCTGTATTCTCTGTAATTAGCTAGAGCATTCCCCTCATGCTGATACCTTGGATGTTTTGGAGCTACAAGATCATGGTAACGCTGTACTTCACAATGCTAAAATAAAATGCTAGTATCGTGGCTCAACATGGGCTTATTTGTTTGTTCTATAGGACAATGTATTAGCAGAAGAGATACGAGTTACACCAAAAAGAGACCACAATCGGTACTGACAAGTTCAATATGTAAGCCTTGCATTTCGTTGCACAGGGTTCTTGACTCAGATCAAGACAATGGCAAGTCAACTTTCATAAAAGAAAATGGGATAGTGCAAAGTTCTTATTTTCTAAAACAGTCCAAGCAGAACAGAACAGAAATTATAACTGATGTGGACAAGAATAGTGATAGCAAATTGGAGATTGTTGTTCCTGATCAGGAACTTATTTCTGATTCACTTGAGCGGGCATCCAGAAAAGCAGATAAAGGAGTGGCTTTGCACAGTCGTTCTTTTCAACAACACGTTAAGGAAAATACCATGTGTGATACTGAACCGGAAGTGAGGGCAGAACCGCTTGCCTCATATAGAATTAATGGATCAGAATGCAGTGTTAGCCAAACAGAATTTGGTAATAGAAAGCACCAAACTTGTAGTTCTTACATTGAAGAAGTTTCTGATAGCGATAACGACATGGACACTGAATCTGGACATTTAGATAACAAAGGCCATATTGCTTTGGAGTTTGATAATGATGATATTCTTCAAAGACCTTGTAGTGATAATTCTTTAGAACGCACAACCAAGAAAATCAAGATTGTTCAAGCTGACAGCCTAAGAGTAAGTGCTTTTAATAGTGAATCAGCTTGATCCAATCAAGTACTTTGTGCTTCCTTTCCTTTCTGTTTCAGTTCTCTACTGTACACCTGATATGGCTTTATTTTCTTCACTGAGTTCAGGATGGTGAAAACATGGACAACTACACATCAGGTATGCTTTTCTTGGTAACAATGCTCTTAAGATTACGATGTTCTTGAATTCCCATCTGTCTCTGGCTTCTGATCCCAACTTTGGTCATGGTTAATCCTGTTTTCTTCCTCATACTTCTATGACTCTCCAAGATCTTCTGCATCAAATTCCAATATCACCATATGTTTCTTTTTAGATTTATGCTCGTCTGACCTGGAGGAAGACACAAAAGCTCAAGAAGGAAAGTTTGGATGCAACATTAGTCATTTGGAGCGTTATACTGATATTTCGGGGAAATGTTTTGTCTCGCTGCTGTCTTCATTCCGATACAACTCATCTGGCTCACGGGCCAGTGGACTTCGTCCCCCTCTAAAAGATATAAAGAACAACTGCACGAAAAGGTAACACACCCATAAAGTGCCTCTCTTTTGCTACACTGTTTTGTAGCATCCACTTTTCTAAACTTGCCATCCCATGAAGCTCAACGGTTAATGTGGACCTCAAGAAATTTGAATATGTACCCACCAAGCACAAAGTTTTGTCCAGAAGTCGCAAAAAGAAAATTTGACTACTTTATTCAAATACTTGCTGGGACTCAACGGTGTCCTGATCTTCATGAATGTAAATTGTATTTTGCTTAAACTTTCTATAGCACCTCTTATAAATTCGCTCTACCGGCTTGATTGTATCTGCTCTTTGCAGGTTCTGAGGATGCTCAAACATCTTTAGATTGCCAGGGCTTTCGCCAAAAAAAATCACATTTGTTTCATGTGTGGTAAGCGCACATTCATTGATAAATACAGCACAAACTGTTCCCTGTACTTGAATAAATCTGTGGTAATGTTATTAGAATTTACTGCCTTCTTCCTTACTTCATGGTGTGCATTTGATCTAAACTCAAACTGTGCATACTCATTAATTGGAAAAAGGGTATATTATAGGCTGATTGTTATTAGTTTTAGTTTTTACTTTTGTTGTCTGATTTTGTCTGTGCTCTAACAACCGGCTACATGTGTAGGTCCGGATTTATGGATAAATAGGATTATGTCATGGAAGATTAAATTTAATTTCGTTGACCTTTCATCGAATTATTTGATTGATCTGTCTTGATTTAATGTAAGATTAGATTAGATAGGAGATTAAGTACAGGAAAGAATGCTGACCCAAGTTTTCTCGAGGGTTTAATGGAAGTCAGAAAAATTTGTGGGTTTTTGCGTAAGACACGTATTGTCAGGCCTTTTATTTTACTTTATTTTATTATATGTTATTATTTCATTTAATTTTCCCAATATTTTTTTTTTTCATCATATCTGAATTTTGAGTCCTTGCTTAACAAAAGAAAAGAATCTCACTCAGTTAATTGATTTTGCGTTCCTTCCTAAATTCGCGTGGCAGTCTTAAAAATATATTTTGCTAATAAACTTAATCAAGAAATTATTTTGAAAATGCAAGTACATAAGAATGTTTTCTAATCTCAACTGATCAAACCGAGGAACTCCCTGGGAACTTCCTTTCATGCTATTGCTATGTGAAAGTGAAACTCCGAAAAAGCCCTGGAAATATTCTCTCACGCTCTACATATTAACTACCGATTAAAGGGGATAAATAAAAGTTAATTAATTTAATTAAATAAAGTTCATTTCTCCAAAGTCAGGATTCCAGAAAACCAGTCATCCGGAGCACCGAATTCCGTACCGCGCTCAAATCCCGTCCCTTGAGAGTCCTCCCGTTCCCCGTACAAACGGAGAACGACATCGTTTCCCTGGCCACGCGCCGCCCGACGATGATGTGCGGCGGCACCATTTCTCCGTTGTCAGAATCAGAATCGGAATCCACGACGCACCGACTCAACGGGCTCCAGCTTGCAGGGATGCTTACCGGACCGGAACTCCTCTTGCTCTCCCTGTTCCTCTTCGCCGTCTCGTTCCTCGATCTGAAATTGGAAGTGCCGTCTCTGTCCTCGCCGGAAAAGTTGTCGTCGAACACGATTCCCGATTCGTCGTATTCCTCTGCCATGACCTCGCGAGCTGAAACACCAGATCTGAATTCTTTTTTGTCTTTTGATCGAAGTTGTAATCTTTTTTGTCTATTGATCGAAGTAGAAAAGGAGAGAGCTGAAGGGGTATTTATAGAGCACCGTGCAACTGTTGATGAATGATTTGAATGGGAAATCGGCTTCGCTTTTCTTGAATAAAGCAAAACAAAATGAGGACGTTTCTGACAATTAGATTATTAAAGACGGAATAATATTGACTAATTTTAATAACTTAATATGCATTTTATTTTAATTTGGAGTACCGTAAAAGACCAGAAATGATATAGCGCACGCCAATTCAGGCGTACGGAACCCACGACAAAAGGTAAAATGACAATTTTACCCCTGTGTTAAACACTGGTACGGAAACTAACACAAGGATAAAATGGTCATTTGACCCCCCTCGTGTAGCACACGCGCCTGAATTGGCGTGCGCTATATCAGAACTGGTAACAGACTGATAGCACACGGATTCTGAATTCTCCATTAATTTGTCATATTTTTTTTATATGATTCTTTTTTTCGAAAACATTTTTGAAAAATAGAAATGAGACGTGTTTTGTTTCTTGTCGTTTACGGGTTTGTTCGCTTGTATTGATCGATACTTCTCCCATTTTGGACGTATTATATTTAATTATTGCGCAATTAATTGACTTCTGCACACTCATGCCCTGGGCTTTGTCCAAATTCCTTGCGTTTATTGGTAGATATTTATGTTATATGGCGTATATATTAATTCATTATTTCTTAATTTATTGACTTCAGGCCCACATGCCTACGGAATTAATTGTTCTTATCGATATTTTAATTGCGTATATTGTATCTGAAATTGAAATACAATAATTATACGTACTCAGTTCAAGGGTGGAGGGAGAGAGCCAGATCTGGATATTCTATTGGGTCATTTTTTAATAAAAAAATACATTAATGGTAAGGTCCATTTGTGTCCTAAAAAATAAAAAGTAAATAAATTTAAAATCATTAAAATTGAAATGGTTGTCCTCCCAGGCCCATTGAATCATTTTTTTTAAAAAATACACCAAAGATTAGGCTTATTCAGGTTCTAACAATAAAATAATAAATTTGAAATCGTAAAAATTGAAACCCTTTCCTTTAGAAACCCCTTGGTTATTTTTTTTTAAAATACACCAAGGCTTAGGCTCACCATGGTCCTAAATGTTTGATTATTATTTCAGTTATTAAAATTATTTTTTCATGATTGTTGATAAATTATTGTCATTTTCAAAAACAATTTTATTTACCCTTTTTTTTTCTCCTTACATTTATTTTTAATTCCCCCCATGATTCATTTGCTTGTGGGTTAAATAAATAGTCAAGGCATACAGAGTATAAAATATAAGCAATTTATTGATGCTTTACGACCTGAGAAATTGTAGGATATGCAACGCGTATTGGGTGATGTGTTTGGATATTCATCTTTTAACTAACAATATAACATATATATATACACGTAATCTTTTTATAATAAATTTAATGTTTTTAGCATAAATTCTCCACAAGTGGACACCTACTAGCCAATCAATTTTAGTCAAATTGAATAGTAATGATGTAGTTTAATCTTATCAGCTCTAGAGTCTAGGGTAGATTCTTTTATCAATGGATAGCGCATAGTAACGTCGGATGCATAAGTATTATGTAAAGAAAGGAGTTTTTAGGGCAATTTTGTTTAGGGGTGTTTATAAGTTCAAAAGTAGTTTTTGGTGTTGTAAAAATTTATTTGGATTGTTTGCGATTTTAATTTTTGATGTTTGATTTTTGGCGATGGAGAAGTAAAAAAAAAAAAGCTTAAAAGTCTGAAGTATCTTTGAAGTACTTTTTGGTGGTGACAATTTTTTAATTATTTAAAAATTTAAATTTCAGACATTCTTATTTTTACCCTCATACATAATTTAATATTCCCAAAAAAATTAATTCAAGGATATTTTTGTCATTTTCCATTTATAAGTTAAAAAAAGTAACTTTTGAAATAATAATATGTAAACACTATATTTGTAACTTTTGATGTAATAAAGTATATTTTGCAAATACTTTTCAACATCTTAATAAAAGCTCATTTTTTAAAGGATATTTTAAAAAGCTATTTCTGAATAAGTACAAGAACTTGCAAACATTGCCTTAAATTACTAAAAAATTATCTAAAAAATTAAATAAATAAATAAATAAATAAAAGATGAGGGCTTTCGTCCACCTCTTCTCCATACGCATCCATCCCTGAGTATGGACCATCTAATTTCAATATGGGGGATAATGTATCTAATTAATTCCCACCCTGTCATATAGTATACGATTAC